>AFQZ01000714.1:0-26511 GCA_000222935.2 Aciculosporium take MAFF-241224 | reverse complement strand
ATTACACTCTTTGGCCCCCCCCCCCCCATAACACTCTTTGCCTCCATAACTATTTAGCCTAGACTAATAAAAGTTATTTATTTAAAGGTTGTTTTTTACTTTATTACTTATTTATTAATATCTAATTATTTAAGGTATTTTATATTATTTAAAGTAATTTCTCTTTTTTTTAATAAAAAAAGAATTTATAAGTATTAGAATTACTTATATAAATAATAAAAGGAATATACTATATTAACTAGGAATTATAGGTTATATATAAAATACATATACTTTAATTAGCTAGATTATAAGTTATATAACCTAGGGACTATAACATAGCCATAATACTATACATCTGTATTATAGCCTGCTTTTTTTCCCTTTTTCCCCTCTATAGACATATAGATAAATTAAATATTAAACCCCCCCCCTTACCTTTATGCTACAGCATTATCAGTAACCTGTGCGTTACCAACACTTATAAAAGATAAGAAAGAAGCCTTTAAAGCACTAAAAACCATACTATATAAGAAAATACTACTATAGCACTATAATCTAAAGTAACTCTTATTCTTTAAAATTAATGCTTATAAGGAAGGTTTTAGTCTATATACTTTCTAATTATATAAGGAGTAAAATAAAAAAAGCATACCTAGAAAGGATATTATAGCTATAAAACTTTATTTAATTCTTTTTCTTTCTTAACTAATATTTATAGCTAAGAAGTAGTATAGGTTAATAGAGGCAAAGGTAGCTATAATTGCTTAAGTAATATAAAAACTATAAAAAATAGCTTAATCTAACTACTATTTAGTTAATATTCTAACTAACTATATACTTACTAAAGGAATTATTAAATATACCTTTTTAGCTATAATAAACCTTAATAAGGCAAACCTAAAATTACCTAAGGTAGTAAATTATTTGTTATAATTTAAATTATAAGTAACCTATATACTAGGAGTTTTTAATATTATACCTAATACCTTATTATAACTTTTAGTAGATATTAGCTACTATAAGGCAGTAAACCATAGTATATATAATAAATTAAACACCTGTATATACTTTTGTTAGAACTATTAGGCAGTAGCTATAATAAATAACTTACTAAAAAAAGAAATATTAGTAGGGTACAAATTTAACCCATAATATTATTAGATAATTAAAAGCATTAAGGATTTCTAATAAAAGCAGCTAAAGCAAGAACAGAACTAACTATAAATTCTACTATATAGCTAGGACCTTATAAATAAAGGCCTACTCTATTATAAGAATAAAAAAGGGCTTAAATAACTATATATTCTAAGCAGCTATATTAAAACTATACTAAAAACTATATATAATAACTATTACTACTTTAGAATTAGTAGAATAATAAAAGGTTTATATAGCATTTATTTTCTAAAGATGTTTAAGTAAATCCAGGAGTATATAGTATATTATATAACTTATTACGAAAACTTTATCTTAAGGGATAAAGTAACTAAAAAAATAAGACCTTTATAGTTAAAGCTAATGCTATTTTATATAATTTCTCTAGACTTTATTACTAATATACTAGAGGTAAACTTAGTAAACACTATATAGGCTATAAAAGAATACTTAAAGTATAATTCCCTTTACTTAGTAAACTATTTATTTAGTAAAAAAACTCTCTTAATTTTAGAAAATATAATATATTTAGTATTTATATAAGTAGAGCTACTTCTTTAAGCTTTATATATTATAAACTAAGAACTACTAAGGTAAATAGTTAGTAATAAAAACCTTAAGTTTATTTTTAAGGTTTAGTAAGTAATATTTACTAAGCTAGGAGTTAAATTCCTAATAATAACTACCTACTACCTATAGATAAATAAAGCAGCTAAATAAAAAAACTAGATAGTAATAATAGCTATTTGCTATTATATTATAATAAATCTAATAGTATTATAAGTATTAATCCTTCTAGCTTTATAATATTATCTTAATAATATAGTAGCTATAGCTATTAACTAGTTACTTAATAAGTTATTATATAGGCTTAAACTACTAAATCTTATTAACCTTCTCTTAAAGCAAGTAATTTTTAACTTACTACTAGGGAAAAAGGACTTAAAAGCACTTTATAAGCTTTATTAAAAAAAGGCATAACTTATAATAACTACTACTGCTACCCTATTTAAAATTAGATATAATTCCTAATATAACCTAGTAGATATTAATATTAAAGATATAGTATACTTATAACTATATAAAGAATACTAGCTTTTAGGAAAGCTAAAGAAGAAATAGTTACTATAAAGAGCAGGACTATATAAGGTTCTTAAAAAAGTAAATCCTTTATTATACTAACTTAAATTTCTACTAACCTTAAAGGTATACCTAGTAGTGTTAATTATATATATTTAAAAACTATATTAAGGTAAAGATCCCTTTAGTAGAAAGGAAATACCCCTTCTACTAATTAATCTTAAAGGGAGTAGCAAAGCTAATTACTAGAAAATTAATTAGATTATTTTATATAAAGTAAAAATCTACTATATTAAGGGATAAAGCCCTAAAGTAGCTTACCTTATAAAATAAAAAGAATATATTACTAAAGATAACTAGTAAATTAATAAAAGCAAGATAAAGATTAATACATTAGTGTTAATAAATAAATATTTAAAGGAGCATCTAATTAACTAAAATAAGAAGTATAGGAAAAAGAGGCTTATAAGGCAGGAATACTAATAACGCCTTAAGGTTAGCAGGATTTAACATCCTACAGGACCCTATGTAATTACTTTAGCGGAAAATACATAACCCTATTTTCCTTATAACAACACTTATAATTTTACTTTACTTTTCACTTAACCTCTTATTTGTACATTTTAATACTATAAATTTCCTGTTTTTCTTTATTTTTTAACCTTTAATTCCTAATTTTAACTATTATGCACTTTAAGTTATTTCATCTTTTTAACCTTTTATTATTATTTTTATGTATTAATAAACTCCTATTATTATTTTTTTGTTTATATACTTATAATTACTTGCTTACTACTTACCTAAGACTGCTTACCCTAAGCATTTTTTTTTATATTTTAAATAATATTTCTTATATTACTATATATTACTTTAAACTTATTTTAAGAACTTAACTATTATCCTCTAAATATAACTACCCTAGAAGAGTATTATTAGGTATAAGAGGTAATAACTATACTAAACACTTTATTTAATATAAGTAATATAATATAAGGAGCTAACTTATATAATAATAATAAAGACTTTAATATTAAATTTATTAGCTTAACTATATACTAAGGGATTAGAACCTCTTTTAGCTATATAGGGACTGGACTAAGATTTATAAGTACTTTTACTATTTTAGGCTAACTAAATAAACTTAATTTTATATTACTAATTAGTTAGTTTAGATCTGCTAGGGAATGTTACTAATTCCTAAAAAAGGTAACTAATTTAGATTTATTTAAAATATAGTAGTATTAAGCTAGTAATAGTATTTAGACTATAAAAGAAGCTATTTATACTTATTCTAAAGATTTTATAATATAAGAAGCTAAAATTAATAAGAATGTAATTTTTATAGTAAAAACTAATGCTATATACTTACTATAAATTAATATCCTATATTAGATCTTTAGGATAAATAATTCTATCTTAGCTAATAAATGCTATAATAATAGTAAACATCTGGCTAACATGCCTATAGTCTATAACATTAGAATCCGTATTAAATAGGCTATTATAAGTTTTATTAACAGAGGACAGGCTAGTAATACTATTAAATCTAAAGACTAGTAGCTAGGACTACCTTTAAAGGAAGAAGTTCTTATAATATAATACTATAATAAATTAGGTAATATAAACAGGTTTATTACTAAAGCTCTTACTATAATTAAAAGAATAGACTTACTATTTATATATAGTTAGAGCATAGGGGTATATATAAACTAGCTATAAGAATTAATAACTAGGGAATAAGATATTATTGCTTTATAAAAGGAACTAGCAGACTAATGAAATTTAATCTAAGGCCTAGCTATATAATATAATATAATAAGTAAGTTTATTATAAAAAAGATAATTCTTAATAAAGTTAAGGCAATATATATAAACTAGAAATATAAACATTAAACTATAATTCTTAATAACTACCTTATTAAAGTTAAGGAAATAGTTAATACCTTTATTACTATAATTAAAAAGGTAAGTGCTAATATAGCAGCCTTAGACTAGTTTACTTAAGAAGTAGTATATAATATTAGAAAGCTATAAAACATAGGTAAAAAAACTACTCTAAGTAAGCTAAGCTTAAAAATACTTTTGCTAAAAGGTATAATATTAAAAAGAGAAGTTATGCTAATAAGGCTAAGACTTACTTAGTTTATAGTAAGAGGATCTTTATCTTATAATACTAGCGCTAATATTACAAAGCAGGCCTTAGGATTAGCTGTCAGGAGAGTCACGAGACAAGAGCATAAGAGGATAGAGACCCACTAGGGCAAGCTGCGCCCTAGCTGCGCATAGGTATATAGGGGGACAGGCCTTATAAAGAGATAGAGAGGCTAGTAAATATAGTATTTATATTACTAACCCTACCTATAGTTATCTAGCTATAACTATGCTTAACTATAGCCTTTACTCTACTAGTAAACCTTTAACTATAACAGAATATTTACTTTTTTTTATAAGGATAATAAACTATTAGCTTAGTAAAGATATTAACTTAAAAAATAAACATATAAGTAAGTAACTATATTAATATAGTAACTATATAAGTATTAAACAAATTTAATAAAGATAGAAGTAGCTTTAGTATTATTATAGCATAAGACATTATACTATAGCTAAAAATCCCTATACTTATATTAGAGGGTAAAATAAGAAAACCTATAAGAATAAGATAAACTTACCCTAATAGCACTATAAGCAATTAGTATTATAAGACTAGACCCTAGTATATCTAAATCTAAAATATTAATATATAAGCTAATAAAGAAAAAGAGTTAAATTAAGAACTTAAGAAAGCTATAAAAAAGCTATACTTTATTTAAAAGCACGCTTAACTTAAGAAAATATAGCAGGACTTAATAAACCCCTTAGTAGTTATACCTAAAGAGCTTAGCTTAACTACTTCTCCTTAAATAAATACTTTAGGTAACTAATTAATAGCAACTTACTTATAATATAGCCTTGTAAAAGCATAATTAAAAGCCCTAGTTTATAAGGGAAATAGCTATAAGAACTTATAATCCTTCCTTACAGACCTAAACATAGCTTTTATTATAAATAAAGCAACCTTTATAGACAACTTAACTAAGGTTACCTATATTAGTAGTTATCTAGTAAAGGAAGCAAAGTAATAATAGAATAAATATATAGCTATAAATAGTATTATAAACTTTAATAATTATAGCTAGAAGGACTTTATTATATAGCTAAAGAATAAAGTAATAAATAAGAACACACGCTGCTTAGAAGCAATAAAGGCACTACTAGAATTATAATAATAAGATAATTAGCTATTTATAGTATTTATTAAGATTTAAGAGAAAATAAAGGGAGAGCTATCTAAAGATATTCCTAAGAGAATTCGGATTTATATATTTATTAATAGCTTAAACTATATAATAAGGAAGCAGGTCCTTAGCTAAAAGTTTCTTAAGTCTTAGGCATACCTTATTAGATAGGGTTATAAGGCAGAAGTAGCTACTAAGGGCTATAATAAGAAACCCTATCCCTATAGGAAATAAGCTAGGTTAATATTACTATTAAAGGATAAGTAAGGGATAAGTAGTAAGAAAGAGATAACCTAAAGCTAGTAATCTTATTCTTACTTTAAATATAAAAAATATAGCTATATTACTCCTTATTATAAAGCACTTAATTATAAGATATACAAATTAAATAAGTATATAATAAGTTTATATTATAATAACTATAAGAAAGCAGTACAAGCTATAAACCTAAACATAATACTAGTAATAATAGTATGCGCCTAGGGATATATTATTATAGTTAAACCCCTAAGCTAAATTAAGGACTTTAAGGATAAAATTAATAACTCTTAAATAAGGATAAAAATAAAACTATAGTAAGAAGGAAGCTAGGTAATAATAAACGCGCTATTTAATCTAGGAGTAATAAACTTAATAATATATTTAAACTTACTATTAAAAGCTAACTAGAGCAGGGTGGAAGTAAATAAGGTAAAGCTAGAAAGCACTTTACTAATAGAACTAAAGCACTAAGGTGTTATTAACAGGGTAGTATAAATAATAAATAGTATAAGTTATAGTAAATTCTATTAACTCTACTACTATATAGTAGATACAGAAGAAGGACTAATCCTAAAAATAAACTAGGCTATAAACTATAAACTAAAAGTACTATCTTAAGCATTAGGTTATTAAAAACACCTAGTAATAAGGGAATGCCTAAAGCTAGTTACTAGCTTATAACAGATTTACTATATAAAGAAAGTAGTAGGTATAATGCTAATTCTTAGCTAATATATAGTATAACTATCCGTCTCTTAAAAAGAGCTAGTTAAAAATAAAACAAGCTAAGAGGTTACTATAAAGACACTCCTAATAGAATATAAAGAATTTGTAAATATGTTTTTAAAGGAGTTAGCTAGTAGGCTACCCTCTTTAGAAGGGAAAACCTATATAATAGAATTAATAAAAGGAGGAACACTGCTATAGGGACTAATTTATAACCTAATAGAGAAAGAGCTGTAAGTTCTCTGTAAATACTTAGCAGATATATAAAAGAAAGGCTAGATAAGAAGATTAATAAGTTCTATAGAAGCCTTAATCTTATTTATGCTAAAAAAGGGAGGCTAACTATGCTTTTATATAAATTATAAGGGCCTTAACAGGGTTACTAAGAAGGATAAAGCCCCTCTTCTCCTTATATTAAAATTACTAAATAGATTAAGAGGAGTAATAATCTGTATAAAGCTAGACTTAAAAGATACTTACTACTGGATATATATCTGTAAGGGCAATAAGTAGAAAACAGCTTTCCAATGCCAATATTGTTACGTGGTGGGATCGTCACGTAGTCGGTTGGAAGCAACCGTAAAGCTGTCATCAACGTTATCATCAAAGGGTTATCAAATGCACCTATATATACTATTATTAAGTTATATAGTTAAGTGCATTATATAAGTTATTCTTGTTCACTAGCTATATAATGAATCCGTCCTATATAGGTAGGGATCCAACATTACAGATTATTTTATAACAAGTACCCCTCCCTTAAAGATAACCATCCTAATCATCCTCCAGATCTATCTAAGCTAGAGTTAACATAAACAAAGAAAAACTTTTATTTATAAAAAAAAGTAATTTAATCTAGGATATTTTCCTCCCTATATCCATCCAGTTACATCTAATCTGCTAGAAACGCTGCTTAATAGCAGTAAACAAACTAACAATAACCACTCTTAAAATTTAACAATAAAAGAACATCTCTGTCTAAGCGAAAATAAGCCATAATAAATAAAAATTTAATCTAAAAGGCATAAACCTGTTAACTGCAGTTAGATCCGTCCTAGTTATGCCTAGGCATCCACCTCTTAAAGTCCTTATTTACATAAGCTTTGCGAATTTATATTATAATTTGCTAACAGAGATATAGATCTTAAAAAGCCTTTATCCACTTATACTATACCTATATTAGACCTATTATTATAATAGCATTAATACCTATAACCTTAACAAGCATATTAAATTCCAAGGCGTCCCTCTCTTACGGATTTATAACCTAACTCTCTAGCTTTAGGAGCAGGTTTTATTATTTAGCAATTGCAATCCTTTATTTAGCTAGGGAATATACATGTGCTTAAGTAAACAAAGATGTAACTACCCCTTTATAGCCTATCCTTATTAGTTTTATTAGAATACCCTTGTCTATTATTGCACTTTCTACAAAGAAACTTCAGACTTGCCATTTATTATGTAATAGTTAAATATCTTAACAACCCTCTTATGGTTATAGGATTTATATTATATCTTAGGCAATCTCTCCTAGGCAGTATTATTATCTAAGGAGCCCTACCACTTATTATAGGTCTCTGCCTAATATCTATATAATGGCTTCAATTCCTAGTCACTAGATCTTGCTCGTAATCTACCTTATTTAGCTGTCTTAATTATTATAGCTATAAGTGCTATAAGCAACCATAAGATGAGTTAGTCCTACTAACTTATATGCTTATTCTAGCGCTGCTTAGACATAAACCTTAGCATTAAGCAGCCTTGCTTATACAAATAGTAGTATAGTTTTTATATATTTACCTAAAGCTAGAAATAGGCCCTATTATATATATACTTATTAAAGGGTAATAACTATAAAATCCCAGATTATGGCATCCTAATATATAAGATTTCTAATAGCTGCTTCTCCTGGCACTAAAAAACCATCTAAAGAGTCGTAAGTATCCCTAGTAACCTTTAGCTATATGCAGCTAGGAGTTGCCATATTATAAGTAACTCTTTTGTTTATAGTATTATAGTTATATTATAAATAAGCTATTAACTTTAGACTATAGTAATAACTTATGTAAGAGGGTGGAAAAAGCTTAGGTTAAACTAAAAATAAAAATATCCTTACCTTTAAAAACCTAGTAGACTAATAAGGGGAAGCTATATAAAGGGGAAAATTTAGGCTATAAAAAGAGAGGCTCTCCTTTTAGATATAGGAGAGGTAGCCTATACTCTTTCTTAAGATATATTAAATATCTTAAGTTATTTTCTGCTTTTAACTTTATATATAAAGGTCCTTTATGCGTTTAAAACAGGTATATTAAAGGTAGTTCTATAGGTATCATTAGGGCATTATTACTTTTAGGCAGAAAACGGCCACTAGCTATGCCAACTCATCCTTACTAGAGGTGAATTTCCCTTATTTAAGCTATATAACATAGTAACTATAAGGAAAGCAATAGTCCTTTAAATACCACTTTTCCTATAATTAATCTATCTGCCTAGATACTCTTTACAATATAGCTAAACCTTTAATCCAAGCTATATATATTTAATGTAATTAAATAGTAATCTGCCTAGTAAAATTTTTATAAACTGTATTTAGCATTAAATAGTATAACTTATAAGTAACATTTTAGTCTTTATATTACTATATAAGGGTCTCCTATTTATTTAGTGTCTTAGCTAATTCTACGTTCTTATTTATAGGATCTATTATTATCTTTTGCTTTTTTATAGTACTACTAATATTATGCCTATTTTTAGGAGGCGTCTTTTGTTTTGCCTTTTTTAGTAATAACTTAGTTGAGCTTGTATTTAATATAATTGCCTTTATTACTTCTATAGCTAACCTTGTTCTTCTGCTAGCAGGCAACTTTAGTTTAGGTGGATTAGTCGGATTCTTGCTTTTTACAAGTAAGTTTATTTTTCTAGCCGTGGAATCTAGCAGGGGCATTCAAGGGATAGGCTTAATAGTCTTTATATCCCTAGCCTTATTCTTTAGTATTATTACTCTAACTAAGGTCCTTGTAATATACCTGTTTATAATCTTAAGACTGGTTTTTACTATACTAAAAGACTTTTTATAAGACTTAATATTCCCTTTAAGTATATTAGTTTTATTTTTAAGTTTACTAAATTAGATATTAAAGGCTTGCTTTACTAATCTTAACTTTATCTCTTTTAGGATAGTCTTCTTAGCTACTGCTTTACTTATTAGCTTATATTATATAGCTAAACCTTAGATTAGATTTTTTTAATATACTAGTTCCTTCCTTAGCTTATTAGTATCCTATTTTATAGTTATAGTTCTATGCTCTTTACTAGTATTAATAATTACTTATTAAAAGCCTATGCTTAAGAGATTAACTTGTCCTATAGTAATAAGTGCTCTAGCTATAAAGCTATTAATACCTCCTAACTTATTATAGTATCTAGCTATAAGTACTTTCTCTTTTAATAGCATTTCTATTTACTACACTCTAGATCTAGCTTAGTTGTCTATCTATTTGCTATTAAGGAAACATACTATAGCTTGCTTAATGCAGTATTTTACATTTTGGATGACTAGGGTGTCAGCTAGGCATTTAGTCTTTTTTTATCTATTATTATCGCCTGCTAGAATAGATTCCTCTATAAGGAAAATCTATTACACTACTCTAATCTATATTATGTATATAGGGTCTGTTTTTATAACTAAAACTCTGTCTTTATTAATTTATACCCCCTAGGCTATGAAATCTTTAGAGCAGGTGTAAATGGCGTCTGTTACGCTCTATATACTGTCTCTGGCCTAGTATTGCTATATACTAAAGGGCTTTAGTCTTACGCTACCTCCTATAAATAACTCTATCTCCTAGTGCTAGTAGTATTTATTTATATAACTAAAACAGTAAATTAGCTTATTAAAGTCCAGTTCCTTTAGTCTATCCTGTATTTTCTTTATAGTTATAAGAGGATTTTAACTTAAACTACTAGCAGGGGTCTCTTTTATTATAAGGGCGTTAGTAATTATTTTACTTTTTCTTATATTTTAAAGGCACTTTACTATTATTTATCCTCTAGGACTAAGCGTTTTACTAAATACCTTAACATTAGAAATGTTATTCTTATAGTTAGTATCTTTACTAGAGTTCTTATCCTTATCCTTATCTTAGGCTATAGTCTTTATATAGTATTAATAAGTATTTATAAGGTTAGCATATGCCTTCTCCCTTTGCTTATCTTCTTATAAAGCTTTAGCTAACTAGCTATATATATTAGAAATAGTATCTCTAGCCTTCCTTATTAGGTTCCTTCTAGGGAATAGCTTTACTAACTTAGTTATTATTATTCCCTTCTATCTAAGGGATAGTAAAAGCTTAACTAAGATATTAGGGTTAAAAACTATAGCATAGAGCTCGTCCTTTATATCTCTTATAATATATATTGAAAATATCCGCACAAGGGCGATAATAGTTAAAAATAAAATGAAATAAAAAAAAACTCAAAGTGCACAATAGTTAAAAGCAATAATTAAAGGTCTAAAAATAAAGAAAAAGCGGGAAATCTAGGGGGGTCAGAAGGTACGGATAAGAGGTTAAGTAAAAAGTAAAGTGGAATTATAAGTAGTATTATAGGGAAAAGGGGTTACATATTTTCCGCCGTAGTAATCACATAGGGTCCTGTAGGATGTTAAATCCTGCTAACCTTAAGGCGTTATTAGGATTCCTGCCTTATAAGCCCCTTCTTCCTATACTTCTTATCCTAGTTAATTAGATGCTCCTTTAGATATTTATTTATTAACTCTAATACGTTTACCTCTATCTTGCTTTTATTAATCTACTAGTTATCTTTAGCAGTATATCCTTTCTATTTTATAAGGTAAGCTACCTTAGGGCTTTATCCCTTAGTATAATAGATTTTTACCTTATATAAGATAATCCGCTTAATTTCCTAGTAATTAGCTTTACCACTCCCTTTAAGATTAATTAATAGAGGGGGTATTTCCTTCTTACTAAAGGGATCTTTACTTTAGTGCGGTTTCTAAATATATATAATTAATACTACTAGGTGTACCTTTAAGGTTAGTAGAAATTTAAGTTAGTATAATAAAGGATTTACCTTCTTAAGAACCTTATATAGTCCTGCTCTTTATAGTAATTATTTTTTTTTTAGCTTTCCTAAAAGCTAGTATTCTTTATATAGTCATAAGTATACCATGTCTTTAATATTAATATTCACTAGGTTATGTTAGGAGTTGTATCTAATTTTGAATAGGGCAGTAGCAGTGGTTATTATAAGTTATACCTCTCTCTAATAAAGCTTATAAAGTGCCTTTAAGTCCTCTTCCCCTAGTAATAAGTTAGAAATTACTTACTTTAAAAGAAGGTTAATAAGATTTAGTAGTTTAAGCCTATATAATAACTTATTAGGCAACTAGTTAATAGCTATAGCTACTATATTATTAAGATAATATTATAAAGCCGGAAGGATTAATACCTATAGTACTATTAGATTTATTATAGTATAATAGTAAATAGCTATTATTACTATCTAGTTCTTCTGTTTAGCTGCTCTATCTGTCTACAAGTAGTAGGCAGTTGCTATTAGGAATTTAACTTCTAGCTTAGTAAATATTACTTACTAAACCTTAGAAATAAACTTAGGGTCCCTATTACTAACTATTTACCTTAGTAGTCCTTAGTCTATAATATATAAAGCTTAAAAAAGCAGCTCTACCTATATAGATACTAAATACATTATATTCCCTAGAATTAAAAGGGTCCTTTTGCTAAATAAACAGTTTACTAGGCAAAGGGAATTATACTTTAAGTATCCTTTTATAGCCTATATAGTGTTTACTAAGTCTACCTCTGGCATATTAATAATAAAGTCCAGAGAAATTATGTAAAATAGCATCAGTTTTAACTATAAAGGTCTTATTTCTTTAGTTACTTTATCCCTTAAGATAGAGTTTTCCTAATAAGTTATATAATATACTGCATACTCTTATATTTACTTAGACATCTTTAGAAAGTAAATACTATATAGACCTTTTATTATTCTGCTGATTCTAAAGTAGTAATAGTTATTATGCGCAGTTCTTAGCATGGTTTTAATATAGCTGCTTAGAATGTATAGTTATTTAAGCCCTTCTCTATTCTTATAATAGAGTAGGCCCTTATCTGTAAGGTCCTAGCTATAGAGTGGAATTCGCAGTTGGTTCTGTCCTTGCTTCTGCTGCTTTTATTAGAAATCTTTAATGCTCTTAATTATCTAATAATATTACGGGTTGAATTTATACCCTACTAATATCTCTTTTTTTAATAAGTTATCTATTACAGCTACTGCCTAATAATTCTGACAGAAGTATATGCAGGCGTTTAGTTCGTTATATATGCTGCGGTTTACTGCCTCTTAGTAGCTAATATCCACTAAAAGTTATAATAAGGCATTAAATATAACATTAAGGATTCCTAGTATATAAGTCACCTGTAATTCAAACTGTAATAAATAATTCGCCACCTTAGCTAATTTTAGGTTTGCCTTATCGAGGTCTATTATAGCTAAAGAGGTGTATTTAATGATTCCTTTAGTAGGTATATGGTCAGTTAGAATATTAACTAGATAACAGTTAGATTAAGCTATTTTTTACAGTTTCTGCATTGCCTAAGCGATTACAGCTATCTCTGCTTTAGTTAATCCATACCACTTCTTAGCAGCGGATGTTAGTTAAGAAAGAAAAAGGATTAGGTAAAGTTTTATAGCTATAATATCCTTTCTAGGTATACCTTTTCTATCCTACTCCTTATATAGTTAGAAAGCATATAAGCTAAAACCTTCCTTATAAGCGTTAATCTTAAAAAATAATAGTTGCTTTAGATTATAGTGCTATAGTAGTATTTTCTTATAAAGCAGGGTCTTTAGTGCTTTAAAGGCCGCTTCCTTGTCTTTTATAGGAATAAAGGATTTTTCTTATGCCTTTCTCTTATATACCTGCTTTAAAGCTCCTACTAGCAACTTATTACGTTTATAAAGTTCACGCATAAGTGCTATCTTTTAGGTTTATAGTAATTAGATCTGTAAGTTAAACTAAGGGATTCCTGCTCTTAGGAATCCTGCCATACTAATAAAGGTTTCTAAGGTTAATAAATTGCAAGGAATTTCCATTTATTAGAACGACTTAATCCTGTCGTTTATATTAATGATTCTATTAGCATTAACTATAAATCCAAGAAGTTAGATTAAATAGTATTTAACAAAAGACTTAGTCGCTATAATATATACTTTATTTTCCTCTAAGACTTTTAAGACTATTTTAAGGTGTTTAAGATGGTCCTTAAGGGTATTAGAAAAGATAATAATATTGTTAATATAAACACAAACAAAACTTTAATACGGTCGAAAAATGCAATCTATAAATCGTTATGCAAAAGCCGGTGAATTCTTATACCCTATTAATACAACTTGCAATGCTTCTAACCCTCTTTCTAAGATTATTACTATATGATTTTAGTGTTCCTCTTATACTGAAAGCTAGTAGAAAAATCCTATTACATTAAAAATCAATTTCTACTCTTTACCGTAAGTATTCTATATAATATTACCTTGGTCTAGTAATAAATATATATCTAGTATGGTAATATTATTAAGGGGTCTGGCATCTATAATGACTTAACCTTTCTTTGTCTTCTCTATATCTCTCCAGATAATAAAACCAGAGCAGGCCACTAGTGCTAGCTTTATTAACTAAAACATCCTACCTACTAGGTATATAGCATTATAGACTTTAGCAAATTTTTCCTAATCTCTACGCCTAAAAGGGTACTTCCTTACTAGCTTAACCTGGTTCTGCTAGCTATTAACAAAGTTAACTCTTATCTTGTCTTCTTCTAGCATTAGTACCACTCCTCTGTCATAATAAATATTATATTTATCAGTTAGATTCCGTAACTTAGTGACTACTTCCGAATTAACATTAGTAATTTACACTCTAAACTTATTTTTAATAAAAGGTATATCCTTCAGGTAAGATACTCTATATAATAAAATACCTCTATTAACAACTTTAGGATCTAGATTGTTATTAGGATTTTCTAGATTCTCTTCTGTCTTCTTTATCTTAATATCTTTACTAAAAAATACTGCATATTAGTAAACATCCAGAATAGCAAAATTTAAATTAAGGCTTATAGCTGCCTCAAGTTAACTAACCTTGCTATTCTGCTTAATCCACATAGCCCTGTTAGAGTTATTTACTGCTAGCATCCTTTTTTTATCTCCCTAATTAAGAATATTATTTAAGAAGACAGAATTAAATAACATAATATAGTAAATACTAGTCTCCTCTCTACTAAAAAGATCCTTCTATATAACTAGCACCTAACATATTAAGTTTAGTGGAATTACAACATTATATACTGCTATTACCTGTTAAGCTAGCATGTAGTAAGCGTCTTAAAATATCCATCCTAGTACTATTATATTATATACTAACCTAAAGACTAACCTTAAATTAACAAAGTTAATTTTTACTCTAAAGCTATAAAGAAAGCTTATACTAATTAACAGTTTTAGTCCTAGGTTTAGCATAATATCCGTAGTTACTATAAAGTACCCTTAAATGTTTTTTCCTCTTATAACTCCTAGAATATAGAAGTTAAAAGTAGCCCTTTTTATAATAATAAAGGCTAAAGCTACTCCTATTACTGATTTTGGGTCTTGCTTCTTCTACTTTACATTCATTCTATATTACTAGAGCCACTATTTATTAGCTAAAATCAATAATATTCTAGTGTCCACATAGATTATATAGTTAGGTCCTTTATTATAAAATTAAATTAGTATCTTAAGGAAGGTATTTATCTACTTCCTTCCCTTAATATTAATCTCCTATAGTCTAAATACTACCTTAATTACCTAGTCTTCTTACAGACCTCCTGTCGAAATTAGCTTATTTAGACTATAAGTTGCGGTATCTAGTGTAATATTAACTCTAGTTATAAAAGCTTTAATAATTTCCTTCTCTTCCTTAGGCTCTTTCTGTTTTCTTTTAATAAAGTCCTTAATTTCACTAGTTTCTGCAGTTAAAGAGGTAGGATTCTCCTAGTCTAAGTCTCCCTCCTCTACCATATAAAACACTCTAATAAAATTAGATTCAACCTTCCCTCCTTTAGAGTTATAGTTAAATGTTAGGTGTGCTTTACTGCCTTCTACTATAAAGTATATATCTACAAAGTTAGACTTATTATTCCTATTATTATTTAATAGACTTCCTTCTCTAGCTAAATAGTATCTAAAGTCTACTAAATACTACTCCTGCTCTTTAGTATTAGGATTATTATCTAGAACCATGACTTTATAGGGTTCCTAGTTTAGACGTTCCTATTACTTAAATTATCTTAGGTAGAATTAATCCCTTAGGTAAGGGTTTTATTACTCTTTAAATTAATTTCCTCCTTAATCTTCCTTTAAAAATCTCTTTTTTCCCTTATTATCTCTTTAAGATTTATTTTCTTAGCTATAGGCCCTACCTTCCTTAGCCTAAGAGTCTGCTTCCTTTTTTATAAGGTTCTCTTTTTTAACTTCTAGTTAGCATAGTTTATTATTATTATACTACTAGGACCTTTAAGGTTAATCCTAGTCCTATAATAGTTTATTTTAATAAATCTATTCCTAGTATAAAACTAGCAGCCTTCTTTAATCTCCCTAATTATAATCCCTTAGGCCGCTTAATCTTTCTTTAAAGCATATATAGTAAGAATACTATTACTAAAAGTTATTCTATTAAAAACAATCTTCTCTTCTCTAGTTATAATTCTTATAATAATAATTCTAGTAGGCCTTTACTCTTTTACCCTTAGATTTATTTAAGTCTAAGGATTTATAATTATAAAGGTAGGCTTTTATTATTCCTTTAGTTTTTTCCTAATAACAGGACTTCTATTACTCTTTTATTTCTTAATATAAATTGCAACGTTTTCTGTCTACTATATTAAGGTATTTGTTACACTTTATGCCTTTAGTAGGATCTAGGCACAGCTTCTTTAGCTTAGGATATAATTTCATCCTAAAGTGCACTAAAAGCTACAGATCTATTATCTCTCTATTTGCTTTAGTATACTAAAAGATTTAAGCTATAAAGTCCTAAATAGAAACACTATTTATAATATCTTCTTAGGTATACTTAGCCTGCTTAAGCTTTATTACTACATCCTCTGTCCTTATATAGAATTCATTCTATACTGCCTTAATAATACTATTAATACTAGTAAAAATCTGTTCCTTTTTAGAGCTGTTTAGGTATTATTAGTACTAGGTTATTACTTCTCCCTAGAATAGTTGCTAGATATCTTAAAGTAACACCTCTTTCTAGTTTAGTAGTGCTCTAAATAGGTATTCTTTTACTACTTAAATTTAAAGCTTAAGGTCTAAAAAGACAGTAGTTTTCCCTTTATAGGAGATAAATTTCTTACCTATATCTACTGCATCTGGTTTAGGGTCTAAAAGTCTAATATCCTAGATCTTCTAGGTTAAACTTACTAAACCTTCTTCTTTAGATACCCTTTTAGGCTTTAAATCTCATCCTAAATCATATCCTAGTTAAAAGGTATTGTAATCCTAGTATCCTAGAGTTCGACTTAGCTAGTCATTATAAGGCTCTTTAGTATAGCAGTAACTATCTCCATAACCACCTGCTTTATTGCTATAACTATCCGCTTTATAACTATATCCACTTTCTTATTATAAAAAAGTTAGGAGTGGATTCATATATTATCTAGCGTTACTATTTTTAGAAGGTCCTTCTATATACTTATAACCTTATTATATAGGTAAATATAGCAGTATTTAGAAGTATTAGTATTATTAAGTACTAGTATAGTATATCTCCCTCTGTTTATAAGCTCTATACTCCTAAGAGTCTTATTTTTACTACTAGTATTCTGTTATTAATAGGGCATAATTTTATACGTCCCTTAACGGGAAACCTTATTAAGGTGCTAATATTATTACTTAAGGATTTAAAGGAGCGCCTCCTTATTTAACGTTTAGTAAACTAAAGGTTAGTATATCCCTAAGGGGAAAACCTTATTATAATGCTAATATTATTATCCAAGGATTTAATAAAGCGCTTCCTAGTCTGGCGGTTAGTTAGTACTACGGAAATCCTGCTTATTATAAAGACTTATATCTCTTTATAGGGGAAAACCGTTAAGCTTAGGTTAAAGCTACATAAGGTAGGTTAAAAGAGGTCCTAGTGTTATTATAATAACTTATATATCCGAACTCCTGTTGTAATTTAGGTATATTCTAATTATATAATAAGAGGTTTATTACTTCTAGTTAGTAAGATTTGCTTACACTAGTATATCCTTATATAAACCCTATTACTTCTCTTAAGTTACTTGTCTTAATTAGGTAATCTTAAAACCTTATTAGCTTAGGTATTATAACTATTATTTTACCCCTTTACTAACTGGAATTCTGGCTAATTTATGCTAGTAGGGTAGGTCTAGTCTGCTATAGGTTTAGCTACTAGATTATGTCGTCTCCTATTATTACTACCTTAAAAGGTTCTTATGTAATTAGCGCTGTGTTTAACTATTAGTCCTAGCAACTTACCTATATCCAGTCCATAAAGGCCATTATAATTCGGTTTAACTCCCTTATTTATAACATAAGGCTAACTAGTGTATTCAAAATACTATCTTAGGTTTCTATTATCTATCACTAGAAATCGGTTTTTACAGGGTAAGCAAGGTTTTCTTCAATTTATATTTATAACTTTTATATTTCCCTTATTACTTTATACACTTCCTCCTATACCTTAGTTACTCTCTTAATACTTTATAGGATTTTATAAGCTAAGGTGTTACTAATAGTATTCTTAGTTTTAGGTTCTAGCTTATGCCTTGCTATAATATTAAATAGTTCCTTAGTATCTATTAAATCCTAGTATGCTTATCTCCCCTTACTAGTTCTAGGGGGTTATGGGTCCTTAGGAGATTATAACTTTTTAGCTAACTACTCTCCCTCTCTTTTATATATAGTAGGATTCTCTATTATCAAAGAACCTTTTATCCCTTATATAGTATTATTCAGCGTCTTATCTAGGTTAGTTAAATCTTTAGATATTATAAACTCTCCTATATGTATTAATATAATATAGTTCCCTAATTCTCTGTAATTTCTATTAATCTAAAAGTTTATATTAGTAGAAGACTTATAGTAAACTAACTTATTACTTTCTATAGATTCTTTGCTAAATACTAGAGTCTGCCTTAGTAGTAATATAATTTATATAATAATAGCTGGTTATTTCTATTATCTCTTACTAGATAAAGCTGTTTTTAATGTCTTATTGCCTCTTAAGGTTTTCTTAGGGTTATTATTTAAAATAGGACTAAAAACTATAGTTAGAATAATATCCCTAATGCTTAATAGTCCTGTAAGTTAAGAAGCCTCTAGTTCTTTAATAAGTATAATAATAAGCAAGGTTTCTGGCTCTTTAAGAGGTATTACTATAGTTAAAGTCTCTGGTTCTATAAGAGGTGCAGTCCTAGGTAGGGTAGTTCTAATCCTTAATAATATTACTTTAGGTTTAATTACTAATAGTTTAAGAAGCCCTTCCTTCTTAGCTATTTTTAGTGTTTTTTATGCTTAAATTAGTTATTTCCTAAAGTATAAGTAATATATAGGAACTAAGTTAATTAGTTATAATAGTTTTAAGGTCTAGTAAATCTTTCCTTTACAGAATTTATAACTTCCTAGGCAGTAAAGATCCTTAACCTTATTATTAGTAGTTACTAGTCTTTCTCTAGGACTAAAAGGGTTAGGATTCTATATAAGGTATTTATAAAGATTATAAACATAATAAAGCTCTCCCTTAGTAATTATTATAGTATGCAGTTAGTAGTTATCTACTTCCTGGCGCTAACTTGTTAATTTAAACATAAGTTCTGTTAAATCCTTCTTACCTCTTAGCTTATAGCCTTGCTAGTCAGGACTTAGTAATTTAGTAATTTAACTTAATATGTCTTATTAACTAAAAGCAGTAAGTCCTTAATTTTTAGTCGAAACCTTATATAAAGGATACAAGCAATTGCTACTAGTTATTATGTAGTGGGATCGTTATATAGTCGGTTAGAAGTAACCGTAAAGCTGTTATTAACATTATTATTAAAGGGTCATTAAATGTACCTATATATACTATTATTAAGTTATATAGTTAAGTGCATTGTGTAAGTTGTTCTTGTTTACTAGCTACACAATAAATCCGTCCTATATAGGTGGGGATCCGACATCACGGATTATCCCGTAACAAATATAGTCACTTTAAATATCTTATTATGTTATGGTCTTGCTAGAATGCAACTGCAGAGCTAGTAACTAGAATAAGAATAATATTTATAAAGAAGAAGAGAAGGAAAAGATCTAACTAATCCTTATATCTCTACCTATATAGTTATATATGCGACTAAGGCCCGGACTGCTTATATATTGCTTATATAAAGTCGTCCGCTTATTAGCTATATAAATCTAAGCTCTAAGCTTAAATCCATTATATAGCCCCCTTCTTGCCTCTAAGGCGCCTCCTCCCAGGCCTATTATTACTATATATATTACCTTATTATGTCTTATACTGCTTTAGTGCTACTATATCTAAAAAACTTTCTAAGGGTTCTTATATTAGCTAAGTATAACCTACTTATTTTACTAATATATCTTATTAACTTCCCTGTCCCTAGGCATTTCTTACTATTATTATTTCCTTAACCTTATACTCTACTAAATTTAAATTATCTTTATAAAGTAGAAGTATTAGGCCTGGCCTAGAGTTAGCTAGTTATTATAATAATAGCGGATTAAAGGCTGCCCTCTTAATAAAATCTATATAAAAAACCAGGTATATCCCCTGTAGAATATCTAAATAAATAGTAAGCAGAGTTAGTATATTTAAAACCTTATACTTTGCCTTTACCTAGTTAAGTTTTTAGCTAGAATGGTTTATCTTTATATAATAAAGATTTAACTATATAAAGTCCTTTATTTTATATTACTTTACTAGGCACTAGAAAATGTTTACTATATTTTACTAATGTTATTATATAAAATCAATTATAGCTTATGCTATTACTATTCCCTCCTAAATGCTTTCTAGAAATAATATAGCTTTTCCCTTAAGTAAGGTTTAGCTTTTAGTCTTATTTAGCATATGCTAAACTAGTTCTATATTAAAACCCTTTAGTACCTAGTTTATACTTATACTAGTTACTATAGAGATCTAGTTATTAAGCACTATTTAATATGCCAGTAAATAGTTAGCCTAGTTATACTATAAAAAAGCAACTATTATTTATAAAACTGCCTATACCTTTTAATTTACCTGTTCTATACCCCTGTTTATTTAAGGATAATAGGATATAAATAGTAATTGCTTAATACCTATTTACTTATAAAGTATAGTCTAAAAGCAACTTAGCTAATCTAAACCATAATTAAAGATAATCTAGTAAGGGAATCCATAAAAGCATTACTAGTAATATTTAAAACGTTCTGTGCACACTTTAGCTACTATACTTATTATTACCTTTAGCTATATATACTTTAAGAGACGGTCTATAATAACTATTAAGAAGCATAGTAATACCTTATTATGTACTAAAAGCTCCGTTATAAAATCCACAGAGATCTATAACTAATAACAGTCTACAGCTAGTATAGGTTTTAATAAACCCTAATAAAGTTATTAACTCTTATGCCCCTTAAAGCAATAATAGTTTTAGACATACTATACTATATTCTTTAACATCCTATCCTAATAATAATCCCTATATAGCGCCTAAAAGGTAATGTTTTGCCCTAGGTAGCTTAATATAAGTAAGTTATAGACTTATTATATAAGCAAAGTAATAAGAGGCTTATAATAAGGCACCTAAAGCTGTCCTTAAAATTATAGCACTCCTTATATATTTAAAGTATAGTCTGCTATTTATAAGCAGGTTTCTATAAATACAGAAAACTTCTGCTTTACTACTAGTATTACTTTTAGTTAAATATAGTATAAACTATCCTTAAAAATACCTTAGTCCTAAAGATCCTAGAGCTGTTTATCTTAAAACAAATTAAAGCCTAATAAGAGAGGACTTAAATCTTCTAGACTAGGACCTATTATTATGCCTAAATTATCTAAGTTATTCTTATCCTAATTATTGCTTTCCTTTAACTTACCTATTATCTATACTTTAACTAGAGTTATAAAGCTAGCTCCTATCCCTTAGGCTATTTCTAATGTCTTATAAATTAGGCAAAACATATAGCCTACTAGCGGCCCCCTTTTGCCCTAATCTTAGTTTTATTAAAAAAGAGCATCTAGCTAACCTGCTTATATCCCTAGGTAGTAGCATAAGTAATAATTAAAAAGGGATAATATTTCTACTTATTTTACTTGCTTTTTAGATATCTCTTAGGGGGCTGTAAAATACTCTAGGTTTTTATAATTTATAAGGATTATAAATAGCTAGGCTATGCTCCTTAGCTTAGCTAACCACGCCTTTAGGCAGGAAATAATACTAGAGAGCTCCTTATTATAAATTATATAATTCTGCTATATAGCTAATAGTTATGCTAAGTGGTATGCTATTAGTCTTTATACTCCCTCTAAATTATATTAAAAGAGGTATTTACTTATAGCTTTATTAAAAAAGTTAGCCTCTACCTATATCTTTAAGTTAGGATCTTATTATATAAGAATTAGGAATGAAATAAAAGCAGCTTTAAGCGCTTAAAATACTTTTTTACGTTCTAGGGACTAATAAAACCTAGCAGCCTTCTTAATAAGGTTAGTAAGGGGGCTTATAAGGTTTAAGAAGTTATTAATAAACTCCTAATAAAAATTTATAAAACCTAAGAAACTCTGCACCCTATAAACCATTTAAGGTAACTTTTAATCCTATATAGCTATAATCTTCTTTAGGTTAGGGCAGATAGCCTTCCCTACTTCTATAATAAAACTAAGGTATTTTACCTCTATAATAATAAATATATACTTATTAATATTTAAGTACAGCTTAGCGGATTTTAGCTATTATAGGACTTCCTATACTTTTGCTATATAGTCTTTCTTAGAACCCCTAGTATAAATAAGAATATTATCTAAATAAGCTATTATAAAGTCTTCTAATGTATTCCCTAAGGTATTATTAATATATTATTAGAAAGTTATAGGTGCCCTTACTAAACTAAAAGGGCAAACTAACTACTTAAAGAGACTAAATTATATTTAAAATGCTATTAACTACTTATTTCCTTTAGCAACTTATAGCTTATAGAAGGCTATATAGATATTAAGCTTAGTAAAGTATCTTGCCCTAGCTAGAGAGTAAAGAATCTCTTTAATTAAAGAAAAAGGGTACTTATTCTAAGCTATAACTTTATTTAATGCTTAATAGTTTATATAGAATTACTAACCCCCTCCTGCCTTCTTAATAAGTAAAACTAAAGCCCTAGCTAATAAAGAGCTAGCTTATATTTAATCTTTATTTATAAGGTTTATAATTTGCTTTTATATCTCTAAGAGCTGCTCCTAAGGTATATTATATAAGGGAGCCTAAGGAAGCTTAGGATCTGTTTTATTAGGGTTTTTCTATAGTTAAATATAGTAATTTGCAGTCCCTTTATATAGTAGTAAAGTATTTGCCTTTTCCTTATTAAACAGGTCTTTAAAATCCTAGAGCTCTTTTAGCAAATAATTTAGAAGCGTCCTAACTAGGTCTGGTTTAGGTATAAAGATATTAAGTATTAAGGTTATATCTTATAAGCTAGTGGCTAGAAACTATATATTTTTTTCTTTTTTAGCCACTACTTATTATACTATCCTAGCGTATACTAACCCTAATACTATAATTATTAGAGTTGCTACCTTTCTTGCGGATATTACCTGTACCTAAAGGTTTCTTAAAAAGCAGACTACTAGTAGTTTCTAGGCTATATAAATTATAATATTATATTGCTTTAGCTATAGGGTTCTTAAGATATATAACTAGGTAAGACCCGGGATTATATAGGCTAAAACTAAGAAACTCTATCTATTTATATTAGTAATAAACTAAGTAACCCTAGATATTATAATTATGCCCTAGTAGTAGCTATTTTAGCCTTGCTTTTTAATTAAAATAGCTATTTAAATTGTTTAAGGTTAAGCTAATAAAAATATTAAAAACCTTATTTTTTATATAAAAGATTTACTTATAGTAGTATAGCTATTATACTTATTATTTACTTATGTATTAGTAAAGGCTATTTTATTAAATAAAACTAGTAATAAAAAAGAATTAGAGTTTATTTTCTTTTTTATCTGTTTATATGCCTTTTATAGTAAATATAATAGCTAACTACTATCTTCCTCCCCCTTACTAAGCCTTAAGCTTAAGGGCTATTTTTTTTTAAGTTATTTTTAACTTTAGACTTAACCTAGTTTATAGTTATATTAACTATATATATATTAGCCTTTAAAGGGTATATATAGAGAAGGTAGTATATCTTTAATTAATATCTAGTAACTCTATAGTATAAACACTATTTATTATTATATTAAGATTATATCTCCTCCTCTAAAACCTACTTTATATATATTTTAAAAGATATAGTATTTATACCTATTATTTTTATATTACTTTTCTTATCTTAGAATATAGCTAAAGGGGATCTGGTTATTATATAGTATTAAGCTTTTAAGCATTCTTTTATCTTATAAAACTTAAGATTAAGGGTAATGCTTTATAATTTTTTTACTGCCTAAAAGTAGTTTATATAAGGGATATTCTATTTTATATAATAGTTTTATATTTTTTTATTTAAAGCTGTGTATAGTTTAGATAGTTTAATTGCTTTTGCCTAATAATACCTGCTTACTAAAACCAGCTTTTATTTAAAATAGACAAAAAAATTATTAAATTTTTCTTTAGGTTATTATTTAACCTAATTTAGTTTAATAGTAGTATACTCTTTTTAATAAGGATTTAGAAATAAAGTATTAAGATATATTAGGAACTCCTTTAGATTATACTTAATAGATTTTCCTACTTTAAAGAAGGGTAAGACCTAGGCCTATATTTAACTTAATAGGTATTAGTAAATAAAACACTACTTATTCTAATTAGTTCTAATAAAGGTACTATCTGCCTTTAGTTTATAAGCTAAGAGGCTCCTTTATGCTGGATATTTAATCTAGTTTTCCTTATAAGGGTTACCTATATTAATAGGTTTTTTCTTTAGTTTTGCCTTTATAAAGGTTACTTATTATCTGCTTATGCCTAAGGTACTTATACTAGTCTTATAAGATATAGCTAAAGTAGATACTATTTATAGCTATTATTTTAGCTAGGTAATTTTATTTACCTGTAAAGCGGATACTATTTATAGCTATTGCTTTAGCTAGGTAATTTTATTTACTATATTTTTATTTAATATTTCCTATGCTATTATTATACTTTAAAGGTATAGTAATTCTTATATAGCACTGGTCTTAGCTAGGTTAGCTATAGTATTAAGTTATAGCGTATTTATTATAATCCTGTTTATTATAAGTATAATCTTTATATTATATTTATTAAGGTTTCTAAAGTAGAAAATAAAGAATAAATATTATATATTATAGTCTTACTAGAATATAACTATAGAGCTAGTAACTAAAATAAGAATAATATTTATAAAGAAGAAAAGAAAGAAAAGATTTAATTAATTCTTATATCTCTACCTATATAGTTATATATATAACTAGGGCCTAGACTGCTTGTGTATTGCTTATATAAAGTCGTCCGCTTGTCGGCTGCATAGATCCGAGCTCTAAGCTCGAATCCATTACATATTATGCCTTTTAGCTTAGTAAACGCACCTGCCACTTTCTAGGAATATATTAACGCTACACTAGGAGAGCTAGTAAACATAATATATATTATCTATTTAGATAATATCCTAATCTATAGTAGCAATATAGCAGCATATAAGGGATATATTAAATTAGTCCTGCAGAGATTACATATTATAAAGCTATATATAAACCTTAATAAATGCAAATTCTTAACAATAAGGGTTAGCTTCCTTAGATTTATTATTATATTAAAGGGTATTAAAATAGAACTAAAACGCATTAAGGTAGTAGCAAAATAACTGCTACCTAGCAGTATACTAAATATATAAATCTTTCTTAGGTTTATAGGGTTTTACTAATAGTTTATTAGGGTATATAATAAAATAGCCATCCTATTAACAGACCTTCTAAAGGGAGAATTTAAAGAAACCTTTATACTACCTTATAATATATAAGCTGTATTTAAGATACTAAAAAAGAAGTTTTTAGAAGTATTAATCTTAGTTTATTTTAATTTAATAGCCCCTCTTTAGGTTAAAATAAATACCTTAGTATTTACTATTAGTATAGTATTAGTAATATTAGTGCTAAGTAACTAGCACCTAGTTATATATATATTATAAAAGTTGTTAGGCCTTAAACTCTATTATATAATACTTAATACTAAGCTACTAGCTATATAAAAAGCTTTTTATATATAAAGACATTACCTAGCTTATTTATAGCATTTAATAAAAATAGTTACTAATTACTTAAACTATAAGTACTTAATAATAAAACTAAAGCTTTTTAGTAAATAGGTTATAGTATTAAATAAACTTTATTTATATAATTTTATAATTAAGCATAGGCTAGAGAAGCTAAACCTTACTAATAAATTATTATAAAGACTAGACTATTTTTCTAAAGTAGCTATAATAAAGGCATAGTTATTATACCTGCTAATATTCTTAAATAAGTTTATAAAAAAAGAGTAAAGTAATAGTAGTATTAATAAGGTAGTATATATAATAGTGTTCTAAGGTATAAAGGCCTTGCTATAAGAAATATAAAGAGAAAGCAGTATAAGAGCTATATATTTAAGTAGTATATTAATAGTAACCTTATTTAATAATATAATATTTAAGAGTTTAAAGCAAGCTAGTAGTAAGAAGACCTTTCTAGCTATATATCTAAGCAGTATAAGAG
>AFQZ01000715.1:0-26464 GCA_000222935.2 Aciculosporium take MAFF-241224 | reverse complement strand
AAGAAGAAGAAAGAAAGAAAAGGAAAAGAAAAGGAAAAGGAAAGGAAAAGAAAAAAAAGAAAAGGAAAAGAAAAGAAAAGGAAAAGGAAAAGAAAAAAAAGAAAAAGAAAGGAGAAGGAGAAAGAGAAAAAAGAAAAAAAAGGAGAAATACAGGCATGCTTTTTCTAGAGTACAAAGGCAAGAACCTTTAATGACGTAAAATGATGTCTTTCAAGGAGGGCAAGACGTGAGTGGGAAATGCGAAACCTCTACCCCTACTCCCAAACAGGAAAAAAAAAAAAAGAAGAAAAAGGCAAAACAACTGCCCGCAAACAGGCCAAGCCCATCACCATGCCAGCACACGCCTCAAGCTCCGCACCACAACCCCAATGGGATTCCGCACCGTCAGCCTCCCGCGTTGTGCTCTCGAGGCGCTCTCCTCGGAAGAGGAGGGCCTGGGGGCGCGGCTGGTGCCGGGGGGGAGGGGGCCGGCGTCCATGGCGGCGGTGACGAAGTCGTGGCCTATGTCGTATTTTATGCCGTCGGGGTTGACGAGGCTGTAGGCTCGGTCTTTTTTTGTCGTCCCGGAGTTAGTCTCGTGGACGTGGTCTTGGTGTGATGAGATGGGGTGGAGGGGGTAGAGGTGGATGGAAAAGGGGTAGGAAGAGAAGAGGGAGAAAAAAGGTGTGAGGAAGAAAAGAAAACAAGAAGGTGGTTTTTTTGCAAAACAGAAAAAAAACAACCAAAGGAGGTCCGCCGAAGGCGGCAGCTCGCCGCAGGCGGCCCCCGGCAGGGCCCCCGGAGGGAAAAAGAGAGGGAGGGGGCAAGCTGGAGAGCGAAAACATACACCAGTCGGGCGTCGCCTCCGGATGCGGCCCCACGACGGCGACGAACCCCCTCCCCAGCGGGGTCAGCGCGGCGGCCACGTCCCCGTTCCGCGAGTACCGGCCCAGGACGACGGAGCCATTGCCGCTGCTGCCGTGGGCCAGGCCGGTGACGACGGCGCCGTCCTGAAAGTACAGCCACCGCCCCGTGGCGGTCTGCCCCGTGGCAAAGCCGCTGCCGGCGTCGGCGGAGGAGGCGCGGAAGGTCCAGTCGACCTGGATCATGGTGTCCTCGGTGCCGGTGACTTGCGCGCCGGGGGACCTCCTCTCGGGGGTGGCGTTGACGCCCTCGGGGAGGAGGCCGAAGCCGGGGGTTGTGCCGGCGAGGAAGGCGCCGAGGCAGAAGCCGAGGTAGCGGCCGCCGCTGTGGACAAAGTCGCGGAGGGAGTCCTGGTGGGGGCTTAGTTCTCGGTAGGCGGCGCGGAGGTCTGTTGGGATGGTGGAGGGAAGGACGGATGGATGGTCAGCCTGCGAGCGAGGGAGGTGGATTCTTTTTTCTTTTCTCTTTTCTTCTTTTCTTCTTCTTTTCTTCTTCTTTTCTTCTTCTTTTCTCTTCTTTTTTTCTTTTCTTTTCTTTTTCTTTTCTTTTTTTCTTTTTCTCTTTTCTTCTTCTTTTCTTCTTCTTCTTTTTTCTTTTCTTCTTTTTTTTCTTTTTTTCTTTTCTTCTTCTTCTTCTTCTTTCTTTCTTTTTTTTTGGCCAATATAAAACCGACCTCTCTCGTCCATTCCGTCTAGGAAGCAGGGCAAGACAAAAGAAGGGAGAGGGAAAAAGGGGGGAGCAGATGTACCCGGCCCGCCTGGCTGCGCATAAACAGCCGCCTGGCTCAAGGCCTCGGCGCTGATCTTGGTCTCCTCGTTCGGGCCCACAAACGTGACGACGAACCTGGGCGGCGAGCCCTCGAGGAGTCTGGCGACGGCCTCGCCGCAGCCCCGGCAGGCGGCCGGGCCGCGGTAGACGAGGGCGCGGGGACGGGAGGTCGCGTCGGCGGCCTGGGCTGGCGCGGTCCATGTCGATGGCAGGGCGAGGAGGAGGGCGAGCATCGTGGTCGACGGATACATGGCGGGAGATGAGTCGTGTGCGATTCGCCGGGCTTTGGTGGGCTTCTTGTCTGGGATGGTACGAATTCAGGGACTCGGAGGGCGGTGGTCTGGGATGGTACGAATTCAGGGACTCGGATGGCGGTGGTCTGGGATGGTACGAATTCAGGGACTCGGAGGGCAGTCGTCGGGGATGGTACGAATCCAGGGACTCGGAGGGCAGTCGTCGGGGATGGTACGAATCCAGGGACTCGGAGGGCAGTCGTCGGGGATGGTACGAATCCAGGGACTCGGAGGGCAGTCGTCGGGGATGGTACGGATTCAAGGACCCGGATGGCAGTAGCGGTAGGCAACGGCAAGACGAGGTCGGTCGGGAACGGCAAGACGAGGTCGGCCGGGCTAGGTATCATCCGACAATGTGCACGACGACAAGCAACGAGCACGTTTTGGTTTCTGGACCGGACCGGCACGGCAACGCCCTGCGCTGAGGTGGGAGAGCCGTCGCGGCAATGATATAGGCATGAACATGAACATGAACATGAACGCTGGTTTTTGCCAACAGGGGGCGGCAGCCAGAAACGACGTGATACGAGAAGATGAGACGGCGACGCGGGCAAAGACCGGGAGCACACGCGCAAACACACACACACACAAACACACACATGTATACACACGCAAACACACACACACACGCACACAAACACAAACACACACACACACACACGCATACACACACACACGCATACACATACACACAGCCCAAGTACGCGCGTACAAACACACGCATACACGTACACAGAGCTTACACGCGCGTACAAACACACACATACACATACACAGAGCTTACGTACGGGCGCACAAACCCGGGTACGTGGCCTCGGACACACGTGGGCGAAACGGTGATGCGATGCTGAGGCGGTCCGGGGGGGGGGCCGCAAAAGACGTCTTGGCTTCCTTCCACCTCGTCGACGACAAAGGCGGCGGCAGGGCTAGGCTGACATGGAGGGGAGGCCAGAGCCCGGGCTGGGTATCCAGGAGCCCTCTCGACGGGGACACGGGTCTCTTCCTCGCAGGATTGATGACGAGACAGGGCTGAGCAAAACGGCGATGAAAAGAACAGTCAGAGAGGTTTCATGCACGGATATCATCTACGTACGCTGGACGTCGTCCGAGACGTCAACGTCACCGTCACCGTCTGGTCTGCCTCAGGTACCTGGGTGGTGTGGGGTCCCGACATGGCCCGCCGCCCCACTAAATCCCCTGCTTCTTTCTGCTTTAATTAGAATTTTTTTATCAGAGAATGCTTTCAAGCACACCTTGTTTATCAAGAACCCTACTACTAAGGAATACTAGCAGCTAGCTCGGTAGGTAGCTGGCTGGCTGAGCCGCAACCGGCTCTGCTAGCTCTGCGTGCTCTGCTCTGCCTGTTTGCGCGCATCGCATCGCATCGCGCCTGCCAAGTTCCAACAGAACAGTCACGCACGGCAAGCTGCAGCAAAAGCCAGCCAGCCAGCCAAAGTTCCATGCCGTCACTGCCTGCCGTCCGTCACTGCCGCGGCGCCAAGACCGTTGCGCAACGCCCCGCTGTGCAGCGCCGCGAGGCCCCTTTGATTACCAAGCACACACACACATGTACATCCGACATACATGATGCATCCAGACGTGCGACACAAACCAGAACCCATGCCATCCGATCCGAGCATTGATGCAAGACGTGACGCGAGACGCATCCATTGGCTGTCCCACCCGGTCGGGCTCAACTGCAAGGCAAAGTATCGGCGGTGCGCGAGAGCACCGGCAAACTGGAAAGGAGCGCAGCATCGTCAACGCCAAGGTAGGTAGTCCAGCAGCTCGGCCATGTCCTCGTTGAGAATTCTCACTCGGCCACCGACCGGGCGATAAAGGCATGGCTCAGACCGTGAGACCCGTGCTTGCGCAAGCCGCTGTTCTCCGCAACATCCGGGCTGATGGGATACATGGCCATGTGGGCTGGAATCGTTGCGTGGAACTGCGAGTCAAAGCACCCAAGGTTGCTTGCGTCCGGAAGCTGTCTTATACACGATTCGACAATGCCCAGCGCCGCGCCGTTGTGCAGCGGTGCCAGATCACTTGGCTGCTCCAAGTGATGGTATGTATCCCGAGTCATGATGCGCGATTCTGTGTAGTCGCCGCCGTGCACGATCCTGTGGCATGCTATCAGGATGTCTCTCTTGGAGCCAGTTTCTCGTAGCTCGCCATCGTTGATCAGTGTGTCCATCAGAAGCGAACTTGCCGCATCTTGGCCATCGATCCTGTCGCCGCCAATCTCTTCGTCGCCGGCTACTGCTTTGCCGCATCGCGAGGATTTGAGCTTCACCGGCGGTGCCGTCGCCGGAGCCCGCATTGATGGAGAGTATGATTTTCATGGTGTGCAAAAGGACCATTTATGCCGACTTGTTGGATTCTTTCCTTCAAAACTTCATTTCGTAATAGACCCCATTCCAAGCGGGGAATGCAGGAGAACAAAACGGTGGCATCATGTTGAGACCGGCTCGCCGGGGAGCCAGGATTTGCGAACTGGCATGGCCTGACATGATGATGTAGTACATGTGCCATGGACGGGTGCGTTTTTTTTTTTTTTTCGGTTGGGCGGTCACTGGTGGGGGATTTCCCAATGAATCCGTTGGCTCCATGGTGGTATGTGTTACCAGTAACCAGTCGACGCCGCGCGGGCAAGCTCGTCGGCATCTTGTCGGCATCTCGTCGGCAGGGCAAATGCAAGAGGGGTTCCGAAATGCTCCCCAATCAATGGACAGATGCATCCAAATTGTCTCATTGCCGCATACCCCCCACGCAAATAGGTGTCTGGGTAGTATTGTAGGTACCTAGAAAGGTAAGCTATGCAATCGGCAACAATGATGATGCGACCACCCTGCCGACATATCCGACAACAAGAGGAACCAAGTCCCGACTGAGTACGCCCACCCTCCAAGGCCGTCGGTGGTTATTGGAGTCAAGGGTGACCCGGCAACGTCCCGCGACTCGTCGAGGGTATAAACCAAGTTTTGATGGTCTTATATCTTGCTGAAAACGATGGTCGAAAGCTGGTGGCCCCTTGAAAGGTAGCCATGCTCCTTGCCTGGCCACCCTTCTTCGACGACTTGAGCCCTTGGCCATGTCCCGCCCTAAGCGTCAAGCTGTCAACTCATCATTTCCTTCTTCGTTCTTGATGAAACAACTCTCATGCCCTCTCATGCAAGTCTGTTGGATCGGCTACTGGTTCCAGGGGGCGCTGACAATCCGGCGGCGATTCAAGTCCTGTAGCCTGGCCCGGCCGCATCTGAGGAGAAGGCAACTCGAAATGATTAGGGGGAAAGGGGACACCTTGAAAGTCCCCATCAGCGCTGTGGGCATACACCCACATGTCAAGAAATCGGCGATAATCTTTTTTGTTTGGCAGGTTAGGGCACATAGATTTCCCACTTTGTAGTCGTTTCGCGCATGAAAAACTTACCATGACGGCTGCTGAACTGAATGGACAAGTAGCGAATGTCAATAGAGATATGTGAGGAAGAAGCCGAAACTGGGTTGCTGTGGCTGGCGTGGCCGGTTGATCGCGCCAGCGGCCGCACTCCTCTGGCAAAGGAAAAACGACGTTGCGATGGTTCTTCGGGGGCACTGCCACCACGTCGACCGTGGACGCTCAACCGCAGTTGCTTGGCTCGGTCATCCCGATTGCGCACTTCTCCGTCGAAAACGTGTACGTCGTATTCGCGATATTGACCGTCCGTCTTGTTGGCCAGGACGGTGAGAGAGTGCAAGGTCGTATGTCGATCCCGCCACATCTTGAGACGCTGTATCGCGCCAATACCCTTGACTTTCCCAAAGCCGTCGGTTCGTCCGTGATCATTGGTCCATACAACATCAACATCATAAAAGCCTACCAAGTCTTTCCGCCGTACATCGCCCTGAAACTGCGTCGAACCATGGACGGCGGTAAACTCGTATCTCACGTGAATGTACCGGTCGTGAATACACACACCTTCGTCCGTGGTATACCGAACACGATGAGGTTCAGCAAACGTGACATAGCGTTCCATGTCCGAGGGGTCGTGATATTGCCGATGGCGAGAGTGAAGCGTGTGAGGATGGATTTCGGAGGGAACGTCGGACGGCACTGCTCGTCCCATGTTAGTATCGTATTGAGTAAAACGTGTTCTTGCTCTCGTTCTGTCCTTGGTATCTGTACAACACACGCACGGTAATGCTCGAGTACTTCGCTTCGATAGCTGCACTGCCATAGCACACGACGCTGCTCAGAGCCAACCACTTCCCATGGTCCCAAGTAGATGGTGCGCTCGTTCGGCGTGTCTTGGAAAAGAGTTCTAAATCGTGACCGATTCAGGTAGGGCGGGCTGTCAGCTCTCCAATATCACACAGTGCAAGGACAGGACAGGACAGGTATATTCCATTGACAGAATAAGTCCAATTTGTTCTCACATGGTGGCTTGATATCCAGGCGGGCCCAAATCCAGTGGCCGGAGGGACGATATCTGGGGCGCGACTGGAATTCCTGTACAAGGTGCACATAAAGTCGAAACATTGGACGCCGGGGTCCAGGCCGAGTTTCCTGGGCTGATATATGAACGGCTGTAGGTAGGAGGACGCCCTAGCGATGAGGAAGTAAATGATGAGCCAGACGACGACGAATCAGCGGCCATTCCAGCGACGAGACGGGAGCCAGCGAGAATTCACAACCACCTCAGAACAAGCAGCAAAGATCCGAGAAAACGGCCCGATTAATTGAAAATAGCTCATAACCTCCAAGAAGCTGCTGAATGCCGGAGAATTTTTTTTTTTTAGGAAAAAAAAAAAAAAAAAAAAAAAAAAAAAAGGAACCAAGGTGAGGCGTCGTTGGATGGTGGGGGAGGGACAACTCAAACTCCAACGATGGGACCGCCTTGGTCATGAGCCACGATCCATGGTCCACCAAAATGCGTGAGGAAAGGGGAAAGAAAAAAAACAAAGACAAGGCTAGCCAGATTGCAGGAGATTTTTGGATAACGGGTGTGGCAGAGGGGATTGATCATTGAGCCAACAACACGATGGCACCGGAACAGTACAAAGGGCGTTGGACAACGGTATCTGGGTACGTGACGGACGAGTCAAAAGAACAAACCAATGTCAACCGAAGCAGCCGACACAACGTTTCGCCGGGAAGCCAAGATGTCCGCGATCGGGCTACATCAGTTCCTTGTTCGGCACGTCGCAGCCTGATGGGTTTGCAAATCGAGGGCTTGCTGGCCACCTAGGCGAGATCCACACAAGTCTTGGGGTTGTGCTGTTGTGCTGTTGTGCTGTTGTGCTGTTGTGCTGGTATGTACATGTACAGTACGTATCGATGGATGGATGTAGTCGTGCTGGGACCTGGTGGGGCGAATCAGACTCTGAGAAGACCTCCATCATATCATGACAACACACTGGCAACGAGCCGCGCCCAAGTTGCACGGCTTTTCTCTGCAAGATGGTTTCCAATCGGTCGGCGATATTGGTGCGTGAGCTGCATACTTTCTACGACTACCTAAGGTAAGTACCTACCTTTCCTTAAGTAAGTACCAAAGGTAGGTACTTAGTTTGTATAATGTGTGTAAGAGGTACCTTGGTATCTGCTTGGTACCTAATACAAGGCATATCATGTAAATCTGTATAGTACCTTGGGTAGGTACCTACCTAGATACCAAGTACTTGTGTAATATTGTATGGAGTCATGGATAGACGGATAAACCCTTTGACAAGGAACAGCCCCGTTCGCTCTTGCCTCATACATACTGTAGGTACCCGCCTACTTCCTATTAGTAGGGAAGGTGGGCGCCCAGCTGTCTCACTCCTTCCACTGACGTCACGTCACGTCGAGTCGCTATGAATGCAACAGCAATTCGATGTGCATCTGCCGCAAGCATCGAGTCAACTGGACACAACGGGACGAGATACGATACAGGATTCCAGACCCTTTTTCGACACAAAAAGAACAGACGTCCTGGTTGCTGTTTCCTGCCGCTGGTAATAAAGCTGCCTGCACTCGTTCCGTAGTGGAGCGCCTCGATGCTTGCGATTGGACCATCAGCTGACGACAGCTTGCCGTGCCGTTCCACCAGACGCGGGCGGGTGGCCCACGAGGCGCAACGCAACCTCTTGATGGGCTGGATTCATCTGCCAACGCGGCATTTCAAAGAGCCTTTTCGAGAGCCAACCTCTTCTTTTCTCTCTCTTCTCGGACAATCCCCCAGAACGGACATAAGCACTAGTGGCCAAGGACGACCAGGCTTGCGAATTCGGCTCCTTGCTGTGCGGGAGGGATGACAAGGCCTGGTTCAGACCAGACGACTGTCGTCTGTTGCTAGAATCGAGCCAGTGACTGGCTCCTCAGTCGCATTGCATGAGTGCTACCGTCATCATGTACCAGACCCGGCGGTCTTGCATTACAACAAGTTAGACCTGGGACTGAAGACGCAGGAGTCAAAACCCCGGATGGGCGGCGAACCCTGTTGCTTCTGTTGACGGTTGCTGCATGATCCTGGCCCGACCCCAGCCTGCTTTTGCTTAACCCATCGACACGTCAGTCGGTCGCGCGTCCCAAGTTCTCAACCCGGTCATCATCAATGTATAAATGGAAAAAACGGCCTTTTGTTAACGAGTTTAATGATCCGATCCGTCAAGCTTCTCTTTTTGGACCAGCGCGCCCTCCAGGCTGTCATTCAACACGACAGTCGAAAATAATGCTCCGCGCCGGCCAAAGCCCAATGTACTCTCAAGCTCATGTGCGCCTCTTCCGGCGCACCCTTTCTTGAGACAGGTATTCGACGCCGGCGAATTTGGTTCGGCCCGAGACCGTCGATTCCACACCATGCTGTCAGATTTGGCGCCGTCGCGGCGCAGAAATAGAGGCTTCCTCGGCGCCGACAGCTCAGCATTGCCTGCCCAAGATGAACAGGTTTGGAACTCGCGACCCCCCACTTCTCCGGATGGAAGGAAGGCTCTGACCAGATTGTGTTCTCTTCTTCTTCTTCTTCTTCTTCTTCTTCTTCGTCTTCTATAGGATCGAAATCAGCTCCGCTATGAATTAGACTTGAATTCGTGGAACCTGAGAATCTGGGCAGTCGCGGCGTCGGGATTTCTCACCGACTCGTACGTGACATCCATGCTGTGTCGCGAGACAAGCAGAAGCAATATGAGAGTGTCTGCCTTCTTAGACTAACAAAACCCCCCTTGGTTGCCGCGCAGATACAATCTTTTTTCGACCAACGTCATCATGGCCTCGGTCGCCTTCGTATATTATCCTCACGGTGGGCACTGGCCCGGCCTGCTCATCAATCTCTTTACCTTGCTCGGCTCGGTTCTTGGCCAATTACTCTTTGGCTTTCTCGCCGATTACTTTGGTCGAACCCGGCTATACGGCATTGAGCTGGTGCTTGTTATTGTGTCGACCATTGGAGTTGCCACCAGCAGTCATGGAGTGGGCGACCTGTCATTCCTCGGTCTTTTCACATGGTGGCGGTTTGTCATGGGAATCGGTACGTGGCCAACCCGGCAAAGCTCCATGAGACGGGTCCACGTCCGACTAACAGATTCCACGTCTTGGCCACAGGCATTGGCGCCGAATACCCCCTCAGCGCGGTGATTACTTCGGAGTGGTCCAGCACGCAATCACGAGCGACGATGCTGTCGAGCGTCTTTCTTATGCAGCCTGTCGGCCAAGCTCTCGCGCAGCTGGTCGGACTCTGGGTGCTCTTGGGCTTTGGCAGCAGCCACAAGCTGCAGACATGGCAGTGTGGTCTCAACACGGCCCATCAGGAGGAATGCAGACAAGTCGTCGATGGCATCTGGCGCATCGTTATTGGTTTCGGGGCGATACCAGCCCTGCTGGCCATTATATTCAGATTCTTTCTCTTTGACTGCGGCCTGTACAGTCTCGAGGTCCGAAACAAGCCCGCGGTTGCCATTATGAACACGCAGAGAGTCTACGGCGCGCCTCTGGGCGCGGGCATCAGCAGCTCCTTTCCGATGCGGAACCAGCAGAATGCCATGCAGCCCGAAATGTCGCCCAAACCCATGCCCGTGCAGTTCTCCAAGGAAGACCTGTACAACTATTTCATCAGAGACGGTAACTGGCGGTACTTGTTCGGCACAGCCATGACTTGGTTTCTCCTCGATGTCAGTTTCTATGGTCTGTCGTTGGATAATAGAAAAACGCTGTCCGACATGTGGGCAACGAGATGGCCTGTTCCCATAGACGAGCGTCTTGAGTGCTGGAAGTCAACCATCCCGGGCGGCAACTCCACGGTTCCCCAGTGGCGGACGACGGGCATGCCTGTGTGGCATACCGACGTGCTGCGTCCCTGTGCCACGATATACGACGTCCTGATGGAACAAACGAAACAGTATCTGTTGACCGTCTCCATCGCCTCTCTCGCCGGAAGCGTCTGCTTCATCTTTCTCGCCAACCGACTGCCCCGCCGACGCTGGCTGACGGCATCCTTTCTCACGCTCGCCGTGTTTCTCGTCCTGACGGGCGGTGTCTACTACGCGGTGCACCGAACAGCTGCTGCGCCGGCGACCGTCGCCTTTGTGGCCATGCACCACTTTGTTTTCAACTTTGGTTCGTGCAGTCAAGTCTTTGTCAAAGAAGACAAAACCAGGCACGGGTTGAGTCGCTGACCTGGATCTTGCGAGCAGGCGCAAACACACTGACGTTTATCATCCCGGCTGAGATTTTTCCAACCTGCTACAGATGCACCTGCCATGGGATCTCGGCGGCGGCAGGCAAGCTCGGAAGCATTGTGGCCGTGATTGTCGTGTACGGCATCAAATCGACGTACAAGAGCGACACAAGCCAGGGCCTCATCTACATCTTGTTTGGCTCGGTGGCGGCCATTGGCGCCCTCTTCACGTGGCTCTATCTGCCCGAGTCGCAGCGTGCCACGGAAGACAATGGAAGGCGATTTCGGGAAACCAAGAATCTGGAGGAGCTGGGCGAGGGGCGTCAGAGGGCGCGACGCAATGGCGAACTGGTCACCATTCGGGACAAGTGGCAGGGCTTGAGGAGGGGACGAGCAAGGTGCCAGCCGCAGCGTGATGAGTCGTCGTCGTCATGATGTACATGCTTTGTCTGCAGGGCTTGGCGGCATCTCGCGGATCGTACATTGTGTCGCCCTTATCGGCGGCATGCGTGGTGCATTTCAGCCCGTGGGATCCAGACACCAGCACAGACTCGAAAGAGTATGCGTCCACCATGGTGAAGATGTAGAATATGATTGCAATCACAAGCACAACCACGTCTAGATTCCCGTGACTGCCCCGATGTATCGGCATCAGAGAAGCGGTGTCCCTCCGGGGGCCGCCTGCGGCGAGCTCCCGCCTCGGGCGGAACCCATCCTCTGTATTAAAAAGAGGCGCGTTTATAATCAATCTTGGGTTCGCAAATACCCTCCCCGGGCCCTTGCCGGTGGCCCCCCCGCGGCGAGCTCCCGCCGCCAGCACGTAGCATGGGTGACAGCTGCCGGTAGTGACGTCCATGAAGCTGGTGCTCCTCGTTTCCAATGCCGATGAAGCTCCCGTCCAACAAAAGCAAAGCCAAGACCCGCCCCCCCCCCCCCTCGTACCTACCCGCCTCTTGCATACATTGCTTTCCCTCGGCCGCGAAACCGGACCAGGCCCTGCACACCCTCCACGGTATGCCACCTGCGAGCATCTGAAGCCCAGCGAGACAATGTCTGGCACCGTCCGTCCCCTGCTATCAATTCTGATTCCACCCCCATCGACACGTGTACGGAAGAGGGAGACGTGTATGGCATCTCGGTGCTGACTTGTGCGATGGATGCGATGCATTGACGTGGAGGGGCGGGGGGGATGCGGAGCGGTGAGGTGCGTTGGTTGAGAAGAAAAGAAGCTGCCTGGGATGAGAAATGAATAGACTTATCTGGCGGGTATGCTTGGGCCCCCGGAGGGATACCTAGGGGTAGGTAGGATTGCTTAAGAGCTGTTTTATAATATAGTAGGAAGTCCGCCGGAGGCGGCAGCTCGCCGCAGGCGGCCCCCGGCAGGGCCCCCGGAGGGATACCCAGAGGCAGGTGGGATTGCGCAAGAGCTGTTTCACAATACGTTGGAAGTCCGCCGGAGGCGGCAGCTCGCCGCAGGCGGCCCCCGGCAGGGCCCCCGGAGGGATACCCAGAGGCAGGTGGGATTGCGCAAGAGCTGTTTCACAATAGATTAGGAAGTGCGCCGGGGGAAAACCCCGGCGAGCAAGCACCCGCCCAGTGAACTGCGGCGCTCTGCCCGGCCGCATGCCAGACGCACAAGGTCGGACAGCGAGGATGGGTGCCGGACATGGACGGCACGACGGGATGCCCTTCACTGGGCACCGGCGACGACACGGACGGCTGGACAACAAGACGTGGGTTGCGGCAGTTTCCAAGTAGAGCACCGCATCGGGAACATACCACCGCCCGACTGCGAGACTGTGCCTTTGCGCAAGCAGATGGCGAGAGAGAGAAAGGACAGAAGGGATGATTGCAAAAAAAAAAAAAAAAAAAAGAACAAAAGATGGCCAAGACGCTGCTTTTCCCCATACGCTCGTGCGCGTCCACATGTTTAAAACGAAACAATGACAGAGACATAAAGGAAGGGAGAAGAGAGAAAACCATCATGTATACCCGAGTCATGGCTCATAGCATACATCCCATCGTGCACTGCTTCCACCCGCTCACTCACTCACTCAAGGCTTCACCTCCATCCCGTCATGTCATACAGCTCCTCACCCCCTCATGCCCACATCCGGCCCCGAATCCCAAGACGACAAGTCCACGGCGTCCATGGGCCCCATGTTCATGAGTGCGCGGAGGACGCCATCGCCGACAACGGGGTTCATGTCGGGTGCCTGGGCATGGCTATGGGCCTGCGCCTGCACCTGCTCATGGAGATTTGTCCACCCCCCGCCCGGATTCGGCACAGCATAAGCCCCCCCATGTTGTTGCCCCGGCCCAGCGAGGCCATGCCCCATGGCAGCGAACCCGGGCGGCCCTGGATAAAAGCCCGGGTGCTGCGGGCCAGCCGCATCCATGTGCCCACGGGCATGCAAGAGGCCCTCGTGAGGCGGGAGGGCACTCGAGGAGAAGGCGGGCGGGGCAGCGTGCGGCTGCGGCTTCACGTCCGAGCCCGCGCCGGTGGATGCCGGTGTCGGGTCGGCCTCCTCCGGTGACGCCTGCTGCTTGTCAGGCGACCCGCCGTACCTCTCGCCAAAGATTGGTGGAAGGCAGGCGGCGGCCGCCAAAGACGCGCGGTGTAGTTGTGGAAACACGCTCCCCGGGGTGCGTGTCAAGATCGGCATGGCGCCATCGGCCGGTAGCCACGGCTGTCCGTCAAAGCCGCTGCCGCTCGAAGCCGATGCCGATGCACGCCCTGCCGCGTTCCTGGCCGGCTGGCCCTCGATTACATCCGGGCCAGTGCCTGAATGTCCGTCGTCGCGGTACGCCAGAATACCCTGGATGCCTTCGCGGTCGGTGCAGAGCGGCCCGGCGTGCTCGACCGTGCTTATAAAGGCAGGCTGTGTTTTTTTAGACCCAATCAGCGCTGAAAAAAAGGACAAAAGAAAGGAAACAAAAAAAAATCATCATAGAAGGAAATATCCCTCCGGGGGCCCTGCCGGGGGCCGCCTGCGGCGAGCTCCCGCCTTCGGCGGAAAGAAGAAGGGAAAAAAGAGGTGAAAAAGAATTTAAGAGCAACAAGATCCCAAAACTCAATACGTACACTCTCTCCATGTCGAGGAAACGCCCTCCGCAGCTTCGGAACACGGACAACCAACGCCTCAAAATCAACATCGAGCTGCACGAGAAACGACTCCGTCAGCGGATTCCTCCGCTTCAGGGCGTCCATGGCCGAGAGGAGAAACCGCAACGAGTCCGCCGCTTGCGAATCGTCGGGACAGCTCTTGAGGTACTGAACATAGACTCGGGCGGCTACGTAGAGACAAAACGAGATGAATGGGTGCATCTGCATTACATACAAGCGCGGGTTAGTATCTGTACAGAAAGACCATCTTGAAAGGATGGGGCTTTATGCGGATTTGGGTTTTTTTTTTTTTTTTTTTTTTTTTTTTTGGGGGGGGGGGAAAGGTTTGGGTCAAAAAGGGAGGGCATTACCACTGATAGATCCATCTGGGAAATCGTCCTCATGATGCTCGTAATCCCATTCGCAGCAGTAATGCACCGCACTTTGCTCTCGCAGCCGACCGACGCCGCCAGCTTGTTCTTGTCGGCCTTGGAGATGGCGGCCTGGTGCAGGCAAATGGCCGACGCGTGGATGCTCATATTCGTAAAGATGACGTTGGGGTTCGACAAGCCCGCGGGGAGCGTGAGATGCGGCGGAAGACCGAGAGACGTGCTGAGCAGGATGCTCTCCAGCTGCCGGTGTCGGTTCCAGAACGGGCCGCCGAGGTCGTGGTCGAGGTCGTCGACCTCGTCGGGGCGATGGAGGTGAACGAGGTTGCGCCCAAACAAGCAGGCCATGAGCACGACACCGCCCAACGGAGACAGCTTGGCGGCGCCCGAGGGGGCCGTGCATTCGGCAAGCGTCTGCGTCTGCTCCGGGCGGCTCATGTCGTAGGCCTCCTCTGACGAGGGCAGCTTGGTCATGATGTCCCGCTCTTCAATCGTCATGGGCCATCCGGTCCCGATGCTTGAGTAGCGATCCTCGCAAAAGGCCATCCAAAACGTTCGACGGCGCTCTTCGCGTTCGGTCCAGTCCTTGGGAGGGGGCAGGCATTGCTTGACATCCAGCCCAGTGCCATCCAGGCGATGCAGTCCGATCCTAGATTGGGAAAGGAAAAAGGAAAAAGTCAGTCTGCTGCATCCTTGACCGTGTTCATAATCAAAGCACTCGCGTCCATGTAAACATGCCAACATGCCCGAGAAACACACACATTTGAGCCAACCGAACCGCCGAACCCGTGTTGATCCAGGCCCGCGGAAAGTACATCATCTTGGTCTCGTAGGCCGCCAGCAGAATGTGCGTTTGGCAGTGCGCCACCGAAATCATGTGCTCGCCATAGCCCTTCACATGATCGGCCTCGACATATTTCCGGGCTCGCTGGTAGAACAAGTCTTTCAAATCGGCAAACTTGTCGGTGATGGAGCACGCCATTGTCCACATGGCATAGCGCAGGCACACCGGTGGCCGCTGATTCGGGACTCTGTTTGAAAACCGTTGTCAGCAAGTCGATTTTGCCATCCATCCACACCTGCTGAATGCTTACAAGTTCATCGCGGCCAGGTACCGATATCGGTGAATCATGGGCATCGAAGGGTGGACCTTTTCGAAATAGATCTGGTGAAGCTCGTCAATGGTTTCCTGCGGCGGCAACGGCTCCTCCAGTCCCAAGCCAATCATCTCCCACGTGTCGCCACCGACATCATCACCCACGGGCATGGGAATGCGAGACCCAAAGTTGAATTCGTCCATGGTGCCGCTGGCGCTGGCGCTGGCGCCACTGCCACTGTGAGCAGACTCCCTGCTCAAACGCTGCTGCCGCCGAGTCGCCCCCCCGCCGTCTCCCACCATGCCTATTGCCGGGGCGGCAGCACCGCCAACGTTCTGCGTCTGCGAATCTGTTGTTATCGCGGCCTTTTGTCCGCCCAGCGAGGGCATGTTCGTCGTCTTGGTTGCCGAACGCGGCGTCGGCGGCGCCCCATCTTGGGTTTTCAACATGGTCTCGACCTGCTCTACGTGGGAGGGGGGCGCCGAGGCACATGAGATTCAGTCCAGTCCATCAAGGTCCAACAGCAAGGTCCAGCCGTGCAAGGGAAACAAGACAACAACAATCAGCAACTTACTTAGTCGCTGCTCCAGGGCCTTGACATAGCCCCTCTTCGGACCACTCTTCTTCCGTTGCTCGTCGTACGTGCAAGAATGGCCCAGACGCGAGCACGTACTGCAGCTTGGACGCACGCCATCACATTTCAGCTTGCGCTTCCTACAGATCAGGCAGGCAAGCCGCTTCGTTTTGGGCACACGGTTGTCGGGGACGTGGTCCCGTCTGGTGCTGGCGGCGGCGGCGTCGGCCTCGGGCGGGGGACTTTGCCGTTGAAGATTGTGGCCGTTGCTCCTCAAGGCATTGCCGTCCGATGAGCCCGCGATGATGGACCGCCAGGGCATGGCGGCGAACGGAAAGACGTCAACTTTGCTGCTCCTGTTGCGCTGCGTCGGGAGGATTTATCGATTCGTCTTCGGATTCGTCTTCGGATTCGTCTTCGGGAGGGAGGGGAGAAGGTGAGACACGCGGGGGAGGGGAAAGGGGGAGAGGCAAGAAGCCGGCCGGATGATGTCGGACGTGGGGTTGCGCCGGGCACGGAGACGATACCGGAGGGAAACTTGGTTGCGTCGTTTGGAAAATTCAGAGTGCAGATCAAGGTTGAAATAAAGATGGGAAAGGCGCAGCGGGAAGGATTCAGGTTTGGTGGAGAAAAGACAACCATGTCAGCCGCCCCGAAGGCTCAAGATGGCAGGGTTCGCCAGCTGCAAGTAACTTTAAGTGCATGCATTTTTTCATAGTGGCCCCGGACAGTACTAGCTTCTGAGCGTGTACGTACCGAGTGGGGACTCGGAGGACCAGCCTCCCAGCCGCCCGAAAATTTGCCGGCCTGCAAGTCACGTCATCTGCCATCAGAAACCAAGGTACCAACCAAGTACCTACCTATCTCTCACCAAGTACCTACTTCCTACCCAAGGTACCTAGGTAGGTACTTGGGTACTTTGGGTACTCAAGACTATGTCGTGCAGGATAGCTGTAGATGGTACATACTTAGGTACCTAAGGTATTGGTGTCTACTGCTTGTAGCTACTTCTAGGTACTGGGCACCTACGAGGTACCCTGTCCTCGTCGGCAGGGTACGGGCAACAGCTCTACAGCATGGCTAGATGCGCATACATATTATGTACACCACATACCCCAAGATGTGTCAAAGACGGCAGATGAAGACATTCGAAAAAGCATAATCAGGTCAACTTCACCACCCCCAGCCCTACCTACCAGGTGCCTACCTACCCTGCCTATTTCCTGTCAATGTCCACACCCACGATGCGCAACATGCCCAAGTCACTATACGCCAGACAGTACCGTGTTGGCGCCCACGCCACGACGGGACACGAACCAACCGTCTTGAATGTGTGCACATGCTCGCCCGTTTCCACATGGGAGACTTCAAGGCCGTTTCCTACCGAGCAGTCCACGTTTAGAGACACGTTGACGTTCGAACAACACGCCAAGAAAAGCAGCCAACGATTCAATAACATGTAAGCTGGAGAATGGGGAAAGGGGTTGGGCATACCTTCATCGCTGCCTCCGACAATGTAACTGCCGTCAAAGGTGAAGCCTATTCGCATGGCTCGTCAGTCATCACACTACGCCACGGAAGGGGCACAAAAGAGCCATAGACGCAGGATCGGATTCCAATGGAGACAAACATACTGATACTCCTCACCGGCCCCGTCATCTTCGTCAACGTCCTCTGACAGATCCAATCCGTCGTATCCCACAGGGCAATGATCGAGTCGGAACCCCCCGTTGCAAGATACCGCGCAGTCGGCTGCAACTCGGCCGACAAGCACGACGACGTATGCCCGTTCAACATGAATTCGCGCTCCTTCTCCTCGTCTTCCCCGGGCACCATCATCGCGGGCTCGAAATCGGGATACGACAGGATGCGGATGCGGCCCTCTGACGTGGTGAGGAAGACTTTGGTGCCGCTGTAGCAAAAGGCGATCTGGTTGGTCTGCATGTCCTGCTGGTGCGTGGCGAGGGGGGTGGACTGCCGTGGCGAAAGAACGAATATGGCGTCTGACTAGGGAGTTGAGTTTCATTGTAAGTACAAGCAATGGAGATAGGAACTCCAGATATCAAAGACGTGAAAATGAAAAGTGAAGCAAAAAAAAAAAAAAAACCCTCTATACCGCTGAGAAAGATGGGTGCAAGCAATGAAGAAAGAAGAATCTAAATATCAAACAAGTGAAATCAAATCGGGGAAAATACCTTATTTCCCACAATCAACGTCTCGCCATCCGGCGCCCAAGCCAGGCTCAACGCGTCCCCTAGGCCCCTGACCTCATTGAAGCACGCCTTGGTCCGTACGTCCCAGAACCTGACGACCCCATCCGTGCTCACGCTGCACAGCTCCGCGTCCTTTGTGGGATTGAAAGCCACCTTTTCGACTGAGGCAGTGTGGCCTTTGAGTTCGGTCGAGAACTTGACGTGTGGTTTCTCGGGATTCCCTAGGTGAGTTAGTAGTCTGCTTATGGAGGTTGAAGAAGGCAGAGCAAAGGGAACAACCGAAGTATGAAATAGATAAATACAATTTAAAGAGGAAAGGAAAAAAAGAACATACAATTGGAAAAAAGAGAGAAGAAGAAAAAGGAAAAAAGAGAGAAGAAGGACAAAAAAAAAGACCGATGGTTACAAAGCTAATAAATTTCCATCAAAACCTTCAACACACCAGCATCCCACCCCATTCAGACTCTTAATCAACGTTCCACAACCCCCCCCCCCCCCCTCACCCTCATGAATCAATAGGAAAAGAATAAGAACCCAAGACTTACAAACTCTCAATGTCCTATCCGACGACCCCGTCGCGACCAACGACCCCACTGGATTCCATGCAATAGTCCTTAATCTACTCGCAAAAAATCAGCAACTTTTCTCCTTACTCTTTTCTGTTCAGCAAAGGATCCCCTTTCCACATAAACGAGGTTATTGACAGAAAAAAAGAAGATTTTGCAAAAAAAAAAAAAGAAAGAAAGAAAAGAAGGAAAGAAGGAAAGAAAGAAAGAAAGAAAAAAAAATGCGACGCAACTCACGAATGTGAAACCCCCCTCGTAGAATTAGGATCATTATACGGCTGACTCCGCAAGTTGCCAAAGTACAACGAGAAGCGATCCTTGGGAAGGCTCTGCCTCGCTCGCAGGACGGGCGCCATGATTGAGCTGATGAGGGCTCGAAGCGGCCCGTGGTGGCAGACCTTGTGCGTCTGGTTCCGGGTATGGATGCACCGGCGGCGGAGGCCCTGGTTACTCTGTTCGTTCAGCTTTCTCCGGCCGCTCTACTATCTCTGTTTGCGGTGCTCTGTTCGTTCAGCTCAGCTTTCTCCGGCCGCTCTACTATCTCTGTTTGCAGTGCTCTGTTCGTTCAGCTGTCTCCGGTCGCTCTACCATCTCTGTTTGCCGTGCTCTGTTCGCTCTGCTTGCTCGGCTCGCTCTTCTCGTTGGCCCTTTTCTGATCGCTTTACGCGTCCAGCTCGCTCGCTCGCACGCTCTTCCCTGGTCACTCAGTCTCCCAGTCCCGGATTCTCCTCAAGAGTCAAGAGTCGAGACTCAACAGTCAACAGGCAAGAGTCGAGACTCAACAGTCAACAGCCAAGAGTCGAGACCCAACAGTCAACTAACAGTCAACAGCCAAGAAGAGTCAAGACTCAACAGTCAACAGCCAAGAAGAGTCAAGACTCAACAGTCAACAGCCAAGAGTCAACACTCAACACTCAACCTAACCCGTCCTGTATCCAACGCGCAATCACCACTCCCCCGTTTCCTCTACTCCCCCCTCAAGTCGTCCACCCTCTCCCTCAATAGCGCAATCGCAATGCCTGTCCGAAAACGAAGCCGCAAAAAAGAATATTCGAGGCTCGAAGCCGAAGCCGAAGCCGAAGCAATTGATCGTACGGCAGCCGGGTCGCTCGTGAGGTGAACAAGTAAGGATCGGGCATGTAGACACGTGTATGCGACTCGGGAGCGAAACTCAAGTTCAGTAGTAGATTAGTAGATGGGTGACTTCGACAAGTCGACTTGGTGTCGCTCAAAGCGACGTTGCGTCCAACAAACATGATTGGCTGGCTGGCTTTTGCTTTTGCTTTTCAACGCGCGGATGTGGGTCCATTCACACACTCGCTCCTCCATCCCATATTAACAGCGAAAACCATGACATAGACACGACACGACATGACACGACACGACACGACACGACACGACACGACACAACGACAAACAAGCCAGAAGCCAACAGCTCACGTTGCTCATCACGCAAGGTTCGTCCCGCCGCGTCGCCTGGACTGGGAACTGTCAGACATTCATGCAAATGCAATTCTCCATTCGTGATCCCAATCCCTCCCTGCCTGTTGACCGACCAAGATATATGTACAAGTTCCATCAACAGCCTCGTCCTCGTTGCCACGAGTGCCAAGCACAGCTTCCCAATCAGCGACAAATCAGGAGGCAACGATCCATATGCGCCTCATCCAGTGTATCGAGCCCAACCAAAGCCGACAACCGCAGCCATATCAAACCTGTCAATCCAAACAACCCTTGCCAACTTCGCCAGTGACTCCAAGCGCCATATAAAAACACAAACAGCTTAACAAAATTGCATGCTGAAATACTTTGCTAAAAACAAAAATGGACACGCCAGTGCAGTTTGTAGCCTCGCCTCCTTTTCAGCACCAAAAAGGTGGGCGACTACACTGTCAATGTCTCGTCTATGCTGTCAAGTGACTTTCCCAAATGCAGTGGCGGCAATACGAAGTATTAGAGTCGTCAAAAAACAAGTTATGTCGTGAGCGTAATCCAGCCCAGTGTGATGGTATCCTGACTTTTTAAAGCTCATATCTATAAGAAAACGATGTGCATTGGAAAGGCGGATGCATGTTGATGCGTATTGAGTGATTTTTTTTTGTATTACCGTCGTCACTCTCATGATATTTGGTCCAGGGACAGCTCCGTGTCTGTAATGCCGAAGACATGAGCGTTCCTCTTGGCCCATGAGCGTGCGAGAATAGAAGCTGCGTGGCAAAAGACAAGTCAGTCGTGGGTCTCAATCCTTTTGTAGATTCTTTGAAAACATCCAGCCTTGAGTACTTACCTTTTAGAAACTTTTTACTGGCGTATTTCTTGAAAAAGGCCTCGTGCACGACGGGTCGAGCAAGATAATCAATCATCAGGTCAACAACGGGCTGAACCTCTTGCTTATCGTAACCAGCGTAGTATGCCAGAATGTCGTCCTTTTCACATCACCAGTCAGTAACTTGTCCTTGTCAAGGTTCATCTTGACAAATATGACAAAGGGGTTAAAGGGAAGGGCTTACCCATGGCCCGCGGTCCAGCATCATTCGAGCCAGGTACATCGAGGCAGCAGCACAGTGGCTTGGCCGATATGCCATGAAGCGGTGGTCAAGAAGGCTAATCTCAATCAAGTACTTGCCCATAGTGCGAGACTGGATGTCATAGTTGTCCGCCTTCGACACGCGACGAAGAAAGTTCATGGGATTTGGATAGCTCAGGTCGTAGTTGAGAGTGCTCAGCAAGAAGCGCTCCGCACTCAGAATCTCCGCCTCACTGAAGCCATTGTCCGTGATGCGCTTGAAATTCTCCACATGTGGTGACAGAACCTCCTCGTACTTGGACGCAATAAACATGGCTGTGATGCCCACAAGCTGGAGACGGTCAAGCTGAACAACCTTTTCAGACAAGAAACGATCAATTATGTTGACGGCAAGAAACAATGTCTCGGGGAGAAGGTGGAATCGTGTGTGCACTTCAATGAGCCAGTCAATCAGTATGCCACGCGTCTTCCACTCCAGGTCATCTTGATGTGCCATGTACTGAGGGTTGGGGATGGAGCGGCATTCAAGATCCCGTAAGTATTCGAAGATTTCCGTAGCATACTCGGCCACCATCAGAGGATCGTCCCAGTCGTCAGCTTCAATCTCTACTATACCCTTGGGAGGCACGACGCGTCCAGTTGTGGCTTGATTGACAGCGGGCTTCTTGTCCATGCCCGTCGAGACGGCGCTGCGCTTCTCATTGCGAACGACGTCTTCCTCCTTATCCTTGTGGGCCCTCTTACGGGCAGGCTGGCTCTCCTCCACAACGTCCTCTGGTTCCTTGCTGGCATTGGATGAAACCTTCCTCTTCGATGCGGCAACAGAGCCAGGGCCTGTCCGTCTGGCAGGCACCTTGCTTGACTCCTTGGCAGCAGCAGCAGTAGCGGCGGCGGCGGCGGCGGCGGCGGCAACAGGAGCGCTGCGAGTAGGTCTTGTAGAGGTCTTCTGGACACCAACCGGATGGGCCTTGGAGACGAGTCCAACCTTGCCACCAGCGGCCTTCTTTCCTTCGACGGCTTCTGACTTGTTCACGTTGCTCATATCCCCGAGGACGTTGCGTTTTCTCTGAACGCCAGCATTGCCTATATTGGCAGCCGACTTCTTCGGCTGGAGGGCACCCTTTACAGGCATGGCGAGTTCGTCCACGTTGAGTGCGGCGGCCTTGGATGCTCGGGTGTGAGGACGCGTCGAGTTCTCGTCGTTCTCGACACGTTGGCGTGAAGCGCGAGTCTACCCAGGCGTGACGAAAATGTTCGTGTCAGTGAATCTGAGCCCGTGGCGACGAGCGACCAGAGGCTTCGCGTCAGGTGAGGTAGGGGAAGCAATGCAAGTAAAAACCACGTGGAGCGATACCAGGAGGATGAAAAAAAAAGCACTTTTTAGTGTCCACTTACACCAGGAGGCATATTGTAGTCTAGTGTATACTAGATCTTGATATGATATGAGCCAAGAGGCCGAGCTGCAGCTGTGCAGAGAACAGCAATTGTCAGCCTAGAACGCGTCGAAATAAAGAAGGGAAAGGTTTTCACGAATTCAGAGAGCACGCTAGATAAAGTAGTCTGCAACTGAGACACTTTCTCAGAAGCGGAGAAGGAATTCGGTTCCCTACCTCTGGGTCAGAGACAAATGATATGCCAACACAACAGCGCGACTGGAATGCTGTGGAAAGATAGACGCGGTCTCAAAAAGTAGATAAAACGTATTAGGAAGAGCTGCCGGACGATGGAAATGGTGCCAAATAACGTGTTTTTTAAAAGGCGATAAGAGGAACGACGCCGAGAGAGGACGACCTGGGCAGCTACAAAAGGTGTGGTGTTGGAAAAGAACGGTTGTGAGGGCAGAAGAGCAGTGTTTTGACGAGCGGAGCGGCAGGGGGAGGCAGACGTGAGGTGGAGAAGTCGCGGATGGAGGGTACGTACCTTTTTGATCTGGCCGTCGCGGGCTCCCAAGTCGCGAGTCGGACTGGGGAACTGGCCCAGCCAATTCGGTTGCCAGGCGCCAGACCAAAACGAGACGAGGCTGGACGACCATCTGCTGCCCTTTAATGATTTCCTGCTCTCTGATACGCCAGCCTGGAGCGTGTTTGTGCCACCGTTGCCGCGGGCGATGGCTGCGGCTGGCGACCTTTGGTACCAAGAAGGTCTCATCTGGCCGAGCTTTCACGGATCAATCACATTTGCACTTTTGTGCAAGTCTCATTAGCAACAAAAAACATGTAATGTCCGGACAACCACTTGTAGTTTCTTTTTTGTACGAGCCCTCGAAACTCTCGTCGTGTACTGGAATATGGGCAGGGAAGGGGGAAGCTGAAGCCTAAGCCCGTCTCGCAGATGTTGAGGGTTGTCATTGACAACGCGACAGCAGAACATATCTAAAGTGCCATGTTGTTTTCAAAAACGTTTTTTAGTAAAGAACATGGATTCTCCATACTAACCACGCAGCCATCTTGGCTATTCTTGCCATGTGACACCGATTTTCTTCAAAACTCATTGCTGCTGCTGAGCACGTCCTGGGAGGTACCTTGTATGTACCTAGTCGCAATACGCTACCTGTTAGGTACTATTCAGCACCTACTACTTCCTACCTTGCCGGTAAGCAGAAGTGATATCATCTCGTCGATTTCCCTAACCTTGTTCTTCCCACTTCATGGGACAAGCAGAATAAAAAGAAGGCTCGTGACTGAACTCTGCAGCATCGGCAAAGACCTGTTTTGCAGCGGATCCCAACGCGACAATTGGACCGCTCCTCATCCAATATCAACAGAAGCAACCACGGAGCAACGGGTTGTTGATTGGCTACCTCCCTTTTGAGGGGATTCGCGGAGGCCCACCATGTGGCTGGTCAAGCACATCTGTCAAGACGCGGTCTTCCAGACTGTGGCTGCGCTTGACGCCACGAAGACTAAAGGTGTGGCTGCTGGCTAATTTGTCTGACCCCAGACCCAGAGTGTCGGCGAAACGTTTTCCAGCGGGCCGAAGGGAAATTTCAATGGGGACTTTTGGTTGGCTTCAAGCGGAGTAACAAGAAACTGGGACGACACGCGCGGCGGTGATTATTCCGGCGGCATCAACTCTCGTGCCAAACGAATTCTGGGAAAGACCAGAGATGGTCTCGTCTTTTCTAGAGGCCTCTCTTTTCCTTGGACGATCTAAATGCCGGTCGGAGTCGGGGGACAAAAGAAGTCGCACACATCACCATCACTGGAGCTCCTCTAACTACAGCTTCTGGCCAGCGACGACCACGCTCACCATCTGCTCTTACTCCTTGAGCCTTCTTTCCATCGCCATCACATCGCCTGCCGCAGCTTTCTCACCGCTTTCCTTGTGCCAAAATGCTTCCCCAAAGATTCCCCATGGCCATCGTCACAAGAGGCCTACAGCACCTCGCCTTGGCTCAATCAGCGACACGCAATTATGCGACTGCCAACCCCAAAAGTAGTCCCGACGACAAGGCGCCTTCCACCGACAATCCCGTGTCCGTGGATGCCGCTCCCGAGTCCGCGGGCTCCCAATCTCTCGTCCTGCGGACATACAAGCCCCGAACACCGGGTGTGCGACATTTGAGGCGTCCCGTCCACGATCACTTGTGGAAAGGCCGACCCTTCTTGCCATTGACATTTCCGAAAAAGGGCCAGGGCAAAGGCGGACGAAACGTATACGGACGCGTCACCGTGCGGCATCGCGGAGGTGGTGCCAAGACGAGAATACGCACAGTCGACTTTGAGCGACGACGGCCGGGACCTCATCTGGTGGAGCGCATCGAATACGATCCCGGACGGAGTGCACACATTGCGCTCGTGACGGAGAAAGCGACGGGTGAAAAGTCGTACATTCTGGCCGCCGAGGGGCTGCGGGCCGGTGACATTGTCCACAGCTATCGCCCGGGCATCCCGCAAGATCTTCTCGACAGCATGGGTGGTATTATCGATCCCGGTATTCTCGCTGCCAAGACGGCATTCCGCGGAAACTGTCTTCCGATGCACATGATCCCGGTGGGCACGCAGGTCTTCGCCGTGGGCTCCGCTGCCAGCCGCGGCGCCGTCTTTTGCCGCAGTGCTGGCACGTCTGCCACGGTGGTGAACAAGAACGAGGAGACGAGGAACGATGGCACCAGGATCATGACGGGCAAGTACGTAGAGGTGCGTCTGCAGAGCGGCGAAGTCCGTCGGGTCAGCAAAAATGCCTGCGCAACCATTGGCGTCGCGAGCAACGTCCACCACCACTATCGTCAGCTAGGAAAGGCTGGACGAAGCCGTTGGTTGAATGTCCGACCCACGGTTCGTGGTGTGGCCATGAACAAGGGTAAGTCAAGTCTACATATGATGAGACGAGGTCGATTCGTTGTTTTCCAAACACGTGTATGTGTGTATCTAACCAATTGCGTCATTGTAGTCGACCACCCCCACGGCGGCGGTCGTGGAAAATCAAAGAGTCACCGAAACCCTGTCACGCCATGGGGCAAACCTGTATGTCTCGAGGAAGCTACCATTGTTGCTCGAAGGTGAAGCCACTAACTCCGTTTACAGACCAAGAGTGGTTACAAGACTCGCCGCACGCACAACGTCAACAAATGGGTCGTCACGCCTAGACCTCGCAATCACGGAAAGCGACGAGACAAGCGGTCCTCCAAGGAGTAGCCTACAGCGCAACATGGGAGATTTGAGCAAAGAGTGCGCGGAGGAGATGTGCATACAACGAGCGGTGATGATACTGTACCATATACGCATAAAGATGAAGCCAAGGGGAAAAGAACAATAGCTCCAGCTCATTCGTACCGAACCGTGAATGAGGTTTCCAGCATGACCTGGTACAGCAACATGACCTGAGCTTATCAAGTACATGCCGATGTGCCCTCTGTACTACATGCTCGGCAATGGCAGCCGTGTAGCCGCATACTAGAAGCATGTAGGTACATGAATCCTCTCAGCTCCCATGCCAGTCCCGCAGGCCTCGTGATGTCTGCAACAAGATTCTAGAGTCCTTTGAGGCCTCCCACCTGAAATATAATTTGAAACCAAAAAGCATGGAAAAAAAAATCGTCGTAGTCCCCGGCGGGCTCTTTGTCCAGCCCATTCTTGGTGCATGTCGGCGCGTTCGTGGACGATAAGGTGGTAGTGCAGTAGCAAGGCTTGTGTGCTTACAGCCTACCATACATTAGGCACCCGACATGCGTCACGAGTATAGGAAGAAAAAGGGGCGTCTTCATCTTCCTTTCTTACTAGATATATTTCTTTCTTTTTCTTTTTCTTTTTCTTTTTCTTTTTCTTTTTCTTTTTCTTTTTCTTTTTCTTTTTCTTTTTCTTTTCTTTTTCTTTTCTTTTCTTTTCTTTTCTTTTCTTTTCTTTTCTTTTCTTTTCTTTTCTTTTCTTTTCTTTTCTTTTCTTTTCTTTTCTTT
>AFQZ01000716.1:0-26467 GCA_000222935.2 Aciculosporium take MAFF-241224 | reverse complement strand
TCACCAAGCAAGACGGCCAAACGACACCAAAAAAAAAAAAAAAAGGAAAAAAGAAAAAGAAAAAGAAAAAGAAAACCACAAGCAAAACGTTCGACAAGACAGACAGTTAGTCACAGACAGACCAACCTCGTCGCACCCGATTCCTCTGCGCTCCTCCCAGCCATCGTCCTTTTTTTGTCCTTTTCCGATTCACGTCCAATGAACGAGTCGCCCAAGAGCAAACCCACGCCCTCTTCATGACCGAAAATCGAAAGAGTTGCACCCAAGGCCAAGGCAGGAAGAAGAGACGAGATACATTCCTCGTCGCCTTTCTCTCCCCCGTGTACATTCCTCCAATTGAGTTCCTGATCCACGCACCATCTACGAGCTGCTCATTCCGCCGCTGCTTCTACTGCTCACTTGCGCTACAGCTGTCTGATACTCTCGAGAGAAAGCAAATCACGACTCCGTCCCATCGCGTTCCGGGTGCCCGCCTGTCTCGCGATCCACACGCCAGAAACAAACGCCGCCGCCCAGAGACGGAGACCGTTTGCGACTCGCCTCGGAGAGGGTCGGAGCCAAGAACAAACACCGATAGATATAGATAGATGCCTTCTTGAGAGACCGTCCGTCTGCCCTCCACATCTCTCGAGAAACAAGACATCACCACCGACGACGGGCCGTCCCGAGACTAACATCGGGCGCTAACAGCGGAAACTCCAGAAGCTTGTCGCCACAATTGTCGCCGGTCACGAGAATCAGCCCACGATACGCCGGACAAGAGCAGACGAGGACAAAAAAAAAAAAAAAAAAAACCCCGCCAAACATCCTCGCGCTTCCTCCTCCGCACCTCTTCCACCCCGAGCGTCGCCCAGATTCAAGGCGACGACCGGGAGGAAGTTGGTCTCCCCACCGACATTCCATACCAAAACCAAGCATCACACCCATTCCCCACGCGGGGGACACGGAATTTTTTTTCATCCCCTCTCTTTTAGGCGTCGTCACCAAGCGAGACAAGGTGCATGGCGCGCAAAACCACCACCACCACCACCTCCTCCTCCTCCTCCTCCGGCCGCAACATGTCGCGCTTCCAGCTCGGCTGGCAGCGCTTCGTCCCCTTCCTCGGCTACCACCACGTCTTGATGATCCTCATCGGCCTCGCCATCATCCTGCTCTCCCTCCTGCTCTCGGGCTGCTCCTCGTCATCACCCCTCATCCCCGACATATTCCTCCTCTCGCTCTACTACCAAAAGTACCAGCCCGCGCCCGACACCGCCCAAGTCGACTACAACGGCTTCAGCGCCATTGCCAACATTGCCGGCGGGGCCAGCCTCCAGGCCCGCGTCGGCTACTTTGGCATCTGTGTGAATCCCGACGGCGGCTCGTGGCTTTGCAGTAACAATGCGACGGCCTTGGCCAAGGAGGTTTCCGTGGACCAGGATCCGCTGAATCTGATCTGGTTGGCTGGCCAGTTTAAGGATATGATTGTTTTTCCGTACTTGATGTAGGCCGCCCTCCCACACGACACCCTGTTAACACCTACGCTGAAACACAACAGCATCATAGCCATCATCTTCGCCTTCATCTGCCTCCTCCTCCTCGCCACCTTCCCCGGCTGGCACGAAGAAGAAGACTCGGAAGGCTCCGAACGCGACGTCCGCCCCTTCCCCTCCCGCCCCGTCTCCCAAGTCGCCCTCGCCATCATCTTCATCGCCTCCATCTTCGTCCTCGTCTCCGTCCTCTGGCAGCACACCGCCTCGGTGGCCGCCTCCGTCATAGCCCAGGACTTTGCCAACGGGTCCGTCCGCAGCGGCGTCGGCACGAGCGCCATGGTCATGGGCTGGTTCTCATTTACGCTGCTCATCATCGTCACCATTGGTTTGCTGGTCATGATTTTGAGTATGGATTATTTGGGGAGGATGATGCGCGAGTAGACTTGTGCGAGAGACCCTTGCTCTTGTTCGTGGCTCGCTCGTGTCCATTTTTGTACTTGCTATTTTTGGGTTTGGGTTTTGTTTCTCTCTTTTTTTTTCACTTCCAGAAATGCACATGTTATGAGTAATGGAATTCCCACACGAGGAATATGATGAGAAAGAATGCTTGGAAATATAGAGAGACGGGCCAGACAGGCCGGAAAAAAGGGTCGCATCATCAGCATTGGAGTTTTAAGGCGTTACTTGAAGCCGAGTACGAATACAGAATACACCTACCAAGCTGATGGCTCAATTGGGAAGAAAAAAGAAGAAAAGAAAAGAAAAACCAGGTGCATGAGTTTGATGACGACTTCACAAACGATGAATGTCTAAGATGCTTTTTACATCTGTTCTGAGAATACAATCCCTGAGCTTGTCCTGCAACCAAAAGGTGAATAATACACAAAATCAGATTAGGTAATCATGCTGATAATGTAATCATATCTCCCTTTGAAAAAAAAAAAATTTAACAGAGGCAGGTTCAAGGATTGCATCATGGAAGAGACAAGAGATATCGCGCCAACGCCGCCCTACAATGAACACACACACACATACAAAAAAAAAAAAATAGAGAGAGAGAGAGAGAGAGCCCAAAACAAGTCCGTCGTCTACAGTTTAAAAGGGTGGGCTTCCGTGTTGAGAACCCACTCATCCAGACTGATCAAGCTGGGCTCAGAGTATAGCAGGTAATAGTACTTGAGCGTTTCCGACAGCCAAAAACTCTCCATCCTATCAAGCTGCCCGGTACCTTTGTGGAGGACATTGCTGATTGCGCTGTGGGCGGTTCGAGTCCTCGTAGCGCTTATAGTTGCCTCGAACATGGTCCAGCCTTTTTCCATCCAGCTCGGATCGCCCGTGATCCGATACATATACCACACAGATTCTATGGCTTCGGGCCTGTTGGGAGTGGAAAAAAAAAATCAGCAAATTGAAGTGCTCAAACAGGCGGACAAGTTTGCATCAATCAAGCATACCGAAGAAGGTACAGAGGTGCCTCAACCATCAGAAATCCACGAGGCAACCCCTCCTGGGACTCAGTCTGTCCCTGGTCCATCAGTCGCTGTCTGTGCAGCGAACCAACTTGCTCCAACCAATATGTCTCATTGAAACCGCACCTTTCCATCGTAGGACAGTCAAGTAGGTGACCAGATTCAGGCATAATTCCAGTCGCAGTCGCTTGGTATGCCCAGACACAGGCATTCGTGAGTTTTTCGGCATACTCGACGTCTTTTTCGCGATTAAACAGCTTTCCTCCGAGAGCATACATACCACCGACAAAGCACGTCAGATGTGAGATCTGGTAGTCGAGCGTGATATCGTTGGGCTGGGACGCGCTCATCCTGGCCGTGGCCGGGAAAACAATGTCCCAATCGCCAGGAATCATGGGCCGAAACATCAGGTGCTCATTGACCGCCTCGACGGCATCTTCATATAGCTTTTGGTATTTTGTTTCCTTGCCACCGAGGAGAAGATACTCCTAAGCCTCAGTTAGTATAGTCGTGAAACCTCATACGGCGAGAAACATCATTCCTGGGCTGGCACCTACTTTGCCAAAATATTCATAGGCCGAGTCCTCTCCAGCACCCAAGGTAAATACTTGGGTCTCTGGCATTCCGGGAAGGAATCCATTGGGAATACAGTTCCAATACGAATTATGGCCATTGACCAACTGGCGAATTGATACATCAGTCTTGTTCTTGTTGTGTTGTTCGGCCGTAGCAGTATTGTTGCATGCTCCCGATACATCCAGATCCAGGGGAAATAGGCCGGGTATCAACGTGCCCCTCTTCTGCATGTCAACAAGCTCATCTGTGATGCGGTCAACGGTGTCGTAGTACTTGTGCTGGCCCGTGGTCTGTGCAAGCCGAGTGTACTCCATTAACAAACTTCCCACTTCAGTCATGCTCACAGATGGACTACCACGAAGAGCAGGTTGCTGCTGTGTGCGCTCGGGTACCCAGTTGTATCTCATATTGGGCATTCTATTGGGCGTGTCGAATATATCCATCATGATGTCGGCCAATTCGACAGCCTTGTCCAAGAGGAACGAGTATCTTCCAGATGCACCACCGCTGACGTCGTAGGCTGCGATCAAGCCTCCCAAATGTCGAATCGTGGTTTCAAAGACGGAAGGATTGGAATCTGTTGTGTGAGTGAAGTCGATGTTTCTCGCCGCATGGGCTGCTTCATCAAACTCGTCTTTCAAACCTGCAATCCACAACGTATCTAGTGAGTCGATGAGCGTGGCGGACCAGCCGCACATGGTATCGCTTGTACCATTCGAAATTGGTGATAGCTCGTCATGCATCCAGGCGTACTTTCTGTATCCAGCCCATGCTCGTTCCATCTCGGCCTTGACAATCGCCTGTCTCTTGAGACGCTTCTTCCTTTGCGTCTCGGGTTCGGAAGAAAATCTGTGCTGGATTTTTCGTATTTTACCCGACTTTCCGGTTGGAAGCTTGATGATGGACTCGGGAGGCAATGGGAAGTTTTCCTTTTTCGGCGTCTTGGACGCACTCGGGGAACTCGGGGATGCAGGTGTCGCATCATCACCACTCGCGAGACTGTACCCGTTGTCCTCCTGTCCGAGGTGTGTTTCTGGTTCGATTGGCAATACGGGGCCATCAGTTCCCGGAATCGCTGTGCCCATTGAACCGCCGCTACCGACATGATCGGCTGCTGGCGTCTTCCAGTCATCGACCCCTGCCGGCGACTCATTCTGACCGGGTGCATCAGGTGAGTTGACGTCTGCCAGAGGTTCCCCAGCTGGTCGATGTGGCTGATGTAAATATTGTCGCGGATACCAGGACATCTGCGAGGCCTGATACAGCAGGACGACAATGACCAAGGCCCCGAAGAATGCATGGAGCTGATACCGTTTTGCCGCCATTGTGAGCCGGATGCAAAGCGTCTGCTATCCGACCTAGAGGTGTATATGCATGGAAGTGTATGTATATTTCTTTCTCGGCACAGTGCTGGGGATTCTGTTCTGAATAGACGTTTTCGTGACCAAGGACATGAGTTTACAGGGGAAACAAGCAAGTGCCGCAGCACTTCCAAGCGATATGGCAAAACTAGATTATACTTCCAGAACAAGACAGTGAAAATACAGATGGAACATACTGATAAGCTGTCAAGTATGGAAAGGTGAGTGTTGATGCGAAGAAGAAAAAAAAAAGAATAAAGAATAAAGAAATAAGAAATAAGAAATAAGAAATAAGAAATAAGAAATAAGACGAGAAAAAGGTAAAGAAAGGGTCGCGAGGAAAAAGCTTAAAAGAATCAAGTAATGGGGCCCCTGCCAAGTGTTGCGTCCCCCCTGATCAAAGGGCGTAGCGCCGGCGTCAAAAGAGGGGGAAAGTGTCCAAACTAAACATGGAAATGAAAAACACCAATGGCACCGAGAGATCAAACCAGACTTGGCATGAAGCAGAACGCCTCCCAACTGTTTTGCTTCCCTCAGAGCAGAGAAGCGGTTTGGACTTTGGATGAGGGGCGAATAAAACTGTATCAAGGCAGCACAGCAAAGCGCTCGCTCACACTTCTTGGAAGGAATTGACGTCACCAACCCCCTTGGGGCGCACCTGCCCAAGAGGAGATAAATAAGCGCAATGTCAAGTACGTAGCTCTAATGGGATGCAGTTGGCATGTCCCGTCTGGAGGGAGGAGCATCCCATCTCGCGGCCGCACTAGTTCCCTCCACTCGGCATTTGCTTTAATAAGAAAATAAGAGATTTTAGCATGAACTAAGATATACTATAGTTTAATTATTTTATAGCTGTCACGGCCGACGGGCCACGGACTTGCTGTGCCGCATCCAATACATGCATGAGACCTTCCCACGTACCAGCAGGTACCTAACTTTAGGCAGTACTTACCTCACACAACTCATGTACAGGAGCGGCCCATTAGTGTGGCGTCGGCTGGCCACGCCGATATATCGCTGTCGCTCCTCAAAGCCATATCCACTCGTCCAAACTGGATATGGCTAGAATTTCTAACGGTACATACAACATTTCTGTTTCTGTCAATCTGGCTTTCCTGTGCAAGTGTCTGCACTGCAACCCTTCTGCTTTGAGCTACATCTTGTCAAGTCCACACTCCCTTCATGTCCACGTACGGTCAATGCCAAGACAAAAGGTAGTGTACGATTAGTTGGTTCATATGCAGTAACTATCAAATACCAACAGACGCGCCCGACGACCTGTGAAAGCCACTTGGCCACAACACCATCTTTAACCATCTTTGACCTTTCGAGGCACCGCCAAAGTCTAAGCCATACCGGTCATGAACGTGTCCGCCATTTTTTTTTCTCTCTTCTTTCTTTCCCTTTTTTCTTTCTTTCTTCCTTCCCTTCCCCCGCATTTCCCCGTCTCCCTTTCCTAGCACGTCCAGTCACCGGATTGATGTGCTGAGCAAACTGGTAGCTACGCCCCAACGCCTACTCCTTCATTCTGATGCCGTTCTATTCAATCCCTATTACTTTCCATTGGACATGATGCTCCGATAATATTGCGAAAACCAACAGCGACAGCGTTTCTCATCATGGCCGCGAAAATTGCCTTCACGAAGAAACCTTGTACGCGTCCTTTATCTTTGTATACAGTTCCGTATCATAAAAGTTATAGTTGGGGTCTAGGTCGCAGAAAGGGTGTTGCGAGAGGAGTACGTCCGCTGTAGGTCGTTCTAGTGGATTCCTATGCGATTTGTTAGCAAGCCCGCTGGTACATGGGAAAGGGGGATTTTTATGCGATAAGACGGGAGGTTGCGGGAAGAGGAAACCAAAAGACAGGTGGGAAAAGAGAGCCTCAACAACATACACTGAAAAGCAGTCCGACATGAAAGCTACCGCTACCGGCGCGATGGTTTCCTCGACATCCTCCGGAATAGGAGGCGTCTCTCCATTCGCGATTTTGTAAATGGCGCCCACAGCCTCCTCTTTGCTCCAGGGTCTCCGCCCCGCAAACATCTCCAACACGACGCAGCCTAGACTCCAAATATCCACCTTGGCACTATAGCCTTCTCCTTGAGAGCGGATCACCTCGGGGGCCATCCAAAACACCGAGCCCTGCATTGAGTTGGACTTGTCGTTGCCGTAAATATTGTCCGTCTTCTTCGAGATGCCAAAGTCGCTAATCTTGCAGGTGCCGTCCAAATCGAGCAAGATGTTGTCAGCCTTGAGGTCCCTGTGCAGGATTCCTTCTCGGTGGAGGTAAGCTAAGCCGGATAGTGTCTGACGAGTCAACGACGAGACAACCGACTCTTCGAATTTGCCATGCTTTCGCAGACAGGAGCCGATGCTTCCGCCCGAAATGTACTCCAAGAAAATGCTGATGCTCGTCTCCTTGCGTTCGCATCCCAGGTATTGCACGATGTTGTCGTGATCTAAATGTTGCATTGTGTCGATTTCCTGATCCAGCGCCGCCACCATTTCTCGCATCTTTGACTTGTCTCCCCCAGCCGCCTTGGAATTCACCTCCACCTCCTTGACGGCCAAAAATTCTCCCGTTGTAGCGTTCATACCTAGGTAGACACGACCATAGGTACCTTTACCTATCAGCTGACCCTTGAACCATCTAAAGGTCGTCTGTCTCTTGGGTATCGTGTCTTGAGGAATATCTGGTACCATCATGCTACCACGTTGATCGGGTCGGATTTGCACAATGTTGGCGTTGAACATTTTGGTACTTTTACGGCGTACGAGATTGGCTTGCGACTTATTATCCGCGGGTTGGGAAATGCTCGTGAAACGCTTGTTCGCCTCGTGGGCACCTCGAGCAACCTCACGGATAGATTTCATTCGACCCAATCCACCGGAACGTCGCATGCTTCTTTGCGCTACATCGTGACTGGCGCCTGGTCGTTCGGTAGCTTTCAAAGTAGACTCATCCGAGCCCAAAGTATCCCCGTCATTGTACAGTGACGGCTGGCGCGACGGCGAAATTGCCGCAAGCACACCGTTGGCCGGAGGCCCCAAGGCGGCTGCCGAACTCGACCTGTTTCGGCGATCATCAGGATTTCCTGCAGGCTCGCCGGCTGCGCTATCCTCGAGCACAGGCTCGTCTAGATCGAGATTCGGGAAGAAGTCATCCAAGTTGTTGAGCAGATCATCCGTCGGGGGTCGATTGGCCCATACATCCTTTTCAATGAATGACTTTCGGCGATTGATTTGACTGTCCTTGTCCTCGGGATTCCAGGCATCGGCTCCCGGTGTTCTTCGAGTTCGTGCGCCACTGTCAGTGCTACTCTCCGTGGTGCCGACGCTGGTGAGTGACTGAGGAGACTGGAATGATACAGAGCGTGTTTTATTCTTCCGTGAGGTATTGAGTGTCAGGAGAGGTCGTCCGTCTGCGGTTGATTGCTCAGCCGGCAAAGTTTTATTTTTACCGGAACTAGCACCTTTATCGTTGTTCCTGCCAGCGAGAGGGATCGCAAACAAGCCGTCGTCAGAGTCGTCGTCACTTTCATTGCCTGGCGCAGGCTTGGTGGCACGGGGCTGAGCATGTGTGGATGATGCGGAAGACGATTTTGAAAACTGAATGTCTCCGTCCTTGACAGTTGGGTCCGACTCGTGGGACGTCGATACTGACGAAGAAAACTCGGTCGAACATTTCGTCCTAGAATGAGGAGAACTGGGGCTGACGTCCTCCGCCGACGCGGGTCTCGGTCCTGTTTCGAAACTCTTAGCATTTGAAGCAAAGCCCACTTTGGCGGGTGTTAGCATTGGCGTGCCGCCCGGAGAGGTAGATAGGCACAGCAAAAGGAAGGTTGCCTGGGTTCCATGTCACAGTGCCACGAGATCCATTTGCCACATCAGCGCCGCTGCACTCTCTGCCACGGTTGCGAGCCTGACAGTAGCCTCCTCTGGCTGGTGTTTTCTTACCTGATGGCCGCTGCGAACCGCAGCCGCCGCCATTAGAGGCGGACGAAGCAGGGGCGGACATGGCGAGATGGGAGGAAGTTGCCTTGGGTCCGTTCACACTGGATTGACCAACAGCTCCCATATTCCTCCCAATACCTACAAGAGCAGCTCCAATACCACCAATGCCAGTCATAGCCTGTGTGCCAGCCTTGCCGTTTCGGCGTCCCTCTGCTGCGTCTTCATCACCGCCGATTTGCAAGGTCGGATGTCTAGATGTGGGCAATCCATCTGCGCTGTCGGTGGAGTTTCGCAAGCTGTGTTTTGACCGTCTGCTCAACGAATTGGCCTTGATTAAAGTTGCTGATGGGTCGGCTGGCGGTGCTGGAGGTCGTCGTTGAGGTAAGAGCTGGTCAGGTTTCTTGTCCTCGAATGGCGAGTTTCGAGGCTGGTCAAAGTCAACGTTTCGACCCACGATGCCGAAACCAGTCGAGGCAGCAGTGGTGGGGCTCAGCTTCTTGTTTGCTTCCTTCCTCTTCGCAAGATATGCCTGCTGCTTTCTCTCCATCTCCGCTCTGTATTCACTGGCCTCTTTGGATAAAGTCCTGTCATCAACTTTGCCAGCAGTTTGGTTCACCCGTGAAGTCGGCGGTGATGAGCTTGATCGCTGCCTGCTACCATTATACGCTTCGTCATCCATGCCCGGCGGAATGTAGTCCGGAGATAGAGCAGAATAAGCGTGATTAGGCGTAGAAACTGTGGCGGCGGCCATGGCCGGTGAAACGAAAAACTTGAGCGAGCCAGCAGAATCTGCCTTGGCTCGTTTGTCAGCCAGCAGTTGTTGATCGTCAAGAGGTACGGCGTGGTCGAATTTGCCGAGCTCTGTGGCATAAATTGAATACTGATCAAAATCTGTCAAGCCGAGGTTCACACACATGGTTCGTCGAATCTCGGAAGCAGTTTCAGCTTCTGTGACGTCGCACATACGATAATTCCAGTAGTCTGTTGTGGCCAAGACGAATGTTCTGACAACATCGGTGCGCTTGACCCTTTGCATCATGGCAATCTGGTCATTCTCGTAGGCTCCTACGCTGGTTCCCAATCGCTCTAGGTGTGGATCACTCCCGTGCACGGCGCCATAAACACCAGCAAATGATCTCGGTATAGCCATTGGTGATTCAGGGGCATCGATTTCGTCGGGCGAGGGATTTGCATCATCGTCCCTCGGCTTCTTCTTCCTCAGGAAGCTTAGAAAGCTCTTGGAGTCTTTGGCTGACGCTGGCGTATCTCCTCCGCCTGACCTGTCGCCGCCACTATCCAAAGGCGAGTATCTAGATCGCACCTCTTGGCTTCGAGGAGCTCCCATAGTCTCGGCGACGTTTAGTCCTCGGCCAAGAATGGTAGCAGCCTCGGCGGGAAGACCTGATCCATAAATGGCGGCGTTGGATGCCACCGAGTCAGAACTGTTGCGAGATCGATGGCCGAACTTGGTGGATGCTGGCGATGGAGAGAGAATAGGCGTTGTTGTTGATGGGAAAAGGGCCTGTTGTGGCACAGGGCTGCTGCCAGGGCTGTCCTTGCGTCCCGTCGTCCCACGAAATGGGCCGCTTTCGGCGTTCTCGTTTGCAATAGAAGTCAACTTTCGCGTGCCTTCGCTTTCACCGTATTTGAAAATTGAACGGGGATCCGAATCGGTGGAGCTGTTTAGCGTTGGCATCGTCGTTGCTCGATTTTGCGAGAAGCGTCGGGCGGCGAAGCTGCCACTCCCCGCCGTTCCCGCCGAGTTCAATGGAGTCTATGAGGCATTAGGATAGGAAGATGAATTCGAGACAGGGCGAGCAAAGATACCTACATTTGGCGACTCAGCCAGTTCGTTACCATTGTTTCCAGAAGTGGCGTTGACCGAATTTTCTCGTTTATGGCTGTTGACCATCTTGGACGGATTGACGGGTTTTCCCATGACGATGCTCCGGATCAACCGACGCATACGCTTGCCCTCGTCACGCTCCCGAGTCTGGTCCCAACCCGTACCTCTGTTCGAGCACTCTTGCATCAACCTAGGGTAAACCTTCTGATGCATCATGCCGAAATTGCCACGACCACCGTGCCCACTGCCAAGTTCCAAGAACTGCGCTCCACACAAATTTAGACTCCGGAACGTTTCTTGCCAGTCTTTGGAGAATTGATTTTGCGCCAGCCATATCAGCACGGTCTCCACGGGCCACTGCACAGCCAACTCGAGAGGAATTGTGCTGCCAGCCGGGCTACTAGACGAATTTGAAGACATTGTTGACTGGTAATACCGATCTCTAGTGGTAATAAACTCATCGGTATGCGCCTTGGCGTTTTTGGATGCCTCATACCACGCGTTTTGTACATTGGCTGGATCGCTGGACACCAGTCCGGGAATACCTACGCCTTCCCCATACGTCCCCCCCGACGGTATGTATGTGGCACTCATGCTCATTGAGTCGTTCGTTCGAGGCGGCGGCGGCATGGCTATCGTTTGGGCGGCTGCCATTTGGGCATGCAACTTTGGATTATACGGCTGATGCTGGTGTCCGGCAGGCGGCGGTGGAGGAATGCTCAATCCTGTTCGACCATTGTAGAGCTTCCCATAGTTTGAGAGCTTCCCATAGTTTGCATGCCATGAATGCTGCGGACCGAGCATGCTGCCGGGAGGTGGTCCCGGGGGAGGAGGTATCATGACGCCTGTCGCCGCACCAGGCAGCGCGCCGGGATATCTTGGAGGAGGCGGCGGGATATTCATCATGGTGTTCATGGAAGCAGGCACAGCCATGGGAGCAGACATTGCCGCCGGCGGCGGCGGAGGAGGAGGAGGAACTTGGAAAGATCTTGCGGGATCATTGCCCGAGACATGTCTTTGGCCGCCTTGATACATGATGGATGACAGAGACGAGCGGGCAAGACGCCCTCTGTGGACAGAAGAAAAATCCTCGTCACTTTTGGTGTTTCTAATCTGCACCGTGGCAAGCAGGCTGGGTCGCGGAGGGGGGAAATACGCCGTTGTTGCTCGAGACGCAAGAAAGAGAACCGGTCAATGGACAAAAAGTGGCCTTGGTCGCAGGCTTTATCGAGGTTGCAAGAAGCGACAGGGATGCTGCGGCGAGCTCTTCGTATGTACAGTAGTGGTCGTGCTCAGCGGGACTCCATTTGCCGGGATTGATTATCGATCGTAATGGTGGGCGTGTCGGGCTTGGAAAGATTGAAGCCGAGATTGGAGGCCCCATGGGTTCGCCCCCGGCGGGTTCTGCAATTGACAAGATACCTTGCCGAGACGAGAGATCACCACCGTCCCGGACGACCGGTGGTGGATGAGAACGGAAGCTTGGTTGGAACAACCTCATGAATCAAACTTAAACTTGAAGCTCCAACAATTGCAGTCCCGCTCGAGACAGAACGGGTCGGGCGAGCCAACCAATCAACCAGACAGCGTTGACTAAGACCGTCACTCAATTTAGCAGGCGCTACCGACTAGGTCGGTGCCGCCTACCGAAATAGGTACCCAGCAAATAACTCAAGCAGTCAACCTCAGAGTTGCCACTCGCTCGCTGCCTGCTCTTCTCTTCGTAGGAGCACCAAGAGCAGTCATCGATCAAACAAATCACAAAGTGCTCCTCTGGCAGTCCTTAATTCGAGCCGGGCCGAAGAAAATCAATTGACCGAAGTACCGAAGTACCGAAGGACCGGAGGACCGAAGGGACCGAAGGGACCGAAGGCCGTCACAAGTTACGTGGGATTGACCACCGCCCGGATGTCTTCACCACCGTGTCCGACACGCTGTCGGAGCTCTTACTACTTGGCAGGAGTCTAGGACGAAAGGACAAAGGGACAAGGACAAAGGACTTCGACAGTCTTTTGCACCTAACAGTAATGCAAGCCCAGTAGTTGAACACAACAAGACAAAGTAAAATCTCATGCATGTATCTTTTGGAAGCAGAGCTAGGGGCCAAAATGCCGTCCAGGCAGCAAGTATTCTCATTTTACATGACATTGCAGCCTCCAACATTGAACCCATAGCCCTGTTGACATTGTTCCAGATAGCCAGCCTCTTCCGCGGATCCCTCGGGAATATTGTGTTTCCTCACAACGCCTTGAATGGTGAGAGTTTGCTCCCCCTCCAGATGCCACCACTTCAGACGCTGAAGGACGGGGCCTTCGCTGTCATCGGAGCTGAGCTCCCACTTACCAGCCGACACCGCGATATCGCATTGATCCTTGGGAAAATGAAATTCCGGAACAAACACGGTTGTGGGTGCCAGATCCTTGGCAGCCTCCAGTGCCTTTATTTTGAGCTCGTATACACAGCGGCGGAGGTCGAACCCCGTGGAGACCACGTTGCCAGCTACTGCTATTGGCGTCGGCCGGATGAACGCCTCTGCGGCTCGGTATCCAGGGGCGTTGGTCAACTCAGGATCTTTGGCGGAGCAGCTGGAAGTGATTGAAGGGGTTGACAATGTGTTCTGGAGGTTTCCTGGAGTGATGCTCTCATCATCCCCAATGCCAACCTTGCTGTTCATCGCGGCCGACTGTTTCAAGGGGCTTGTGGCCGATGGACTTGAGGCCGTAATATTTGGTATCGGGGACAGGGGAGGTAGCTTGTCGTCAATTGAGTGAATGGATAAGTCTTCGCCGTTCCACTGGTCGCCTCGCTCGTGGTCATTTACGACGGTGTACACCCAAAGACAGTGTCCTTCAACTTGAGAACCCTCCACAGCAAAATAGTTGGCATCGAAGGCGGCCGACTGGCTGGAATAATCGCCAGTCTTGTATGCCTTCTTGTCGTCCATGTCGTACGGGATGCCAAATTCTGTAAGGAGACATGGATGCTTGCCTGTACGCTCCAGCCCTTCTTGCCGAAGCGTGGCAATTTGGTCTTTTAGGCAGTTGCGAATGGCCGTTTCACCGATTTTGATTGCAAAAGCCGGATGAAGATATTTGCCGCGCAAAATGCCTACCACATCGACGTTCCAGGTACTGTTCCAGTGTTTCGTCATCAAAGTAATGCCGTCGTAGAAGTGTGGTGTGAATGCCATCAGGGGGTCGTCGTCCTCCGTCCCCTTGATTTCAGGTGGAAGCTCAAGTGTAGGATACTGCATGAGCATGATGCAATCCTTGTGCTGATCTCGGCAGGCTTTGCTAAACTTTCGCCAAAAGTCCATGAAGTACGTGTTTGTAAATTCAGGATAGTCGATGGTTTTGCCCGTGCGCGGATTTTTGGAAAAGTAATCCTTCTTCAATATTGTGTCTGTTGAGATATCCCACACACCATGCTGCGCCCACAGACATTCGCCAAGCTTCCATCCTGCGTGACGTTTCCAACCGTATCTGGAGTCGTCGTATCCTTGGGGTAGCCAGGCGATTTCACCTTGGGGATCGACCAATGTTGTACCCGTTTTATATGGACCCAAGCCGCCCATTTCCCAGGTGTCAACCTCGCACGCTCTCCCCATGCCCGTCAAGAAGGTTTGCCACATTGTTGGGCAAGTGCCCTTTTTTAGGGGCTGCTCTTTGGGAATAACTGTCAGATCTACGTACCCAGTCATGCCCCTGTTCGGCTCGTTCATGCTCTCCCAGCCAATAACCACATCGTTTTCAAGATCTCCGGCTTCGTGTATTCTCTTCGCCAGGTGTGCACATGCATCAAGGAAATGGTCTTGCAAATAGTCCTGGATGTTCATGTCATCGATGACACAGTTTGGTGCGAAGTCTCTACCTGCAAAAAACAGAGTGAACATGGTGCCTGCAGCAAGTCTATGATAATTCGTCGACCAAATCATCTTGGGAAAGTTGTCGGGCTCGGGATACGTGTTCTGGACGATGGCCGCCTCGGTGGCAGCGAAGCTCGGCGGATTCAACCCACAGGCATACAGCGTCCACATGGGAGCACCGGAGCCGCCGGTGAAGCGCGACCAGACATCTTGATGTGGATCCATGAATACGAAGAAGCCATATGTTTTTGCTATCCTCAGTATCTCGATTGTATGTTGGATGAAGTCTTCGTCATAGATGCCTGGGCCGGCTGCCTCGATGGCTTCCCAGGTGAAGAGATATCTGATGGTATTGAAGCCATATCGTTTTATTCTCGCAAAATGAATGGATGCATCCTCCTTTTTGAACGGTCGCTCGTGAAACTTGACATTGTCACCTTCAAAAAAGTCCTCGCCGATATGTGATGGTTGGTTGGGTTCGGACGGGAGCTTTGTATCGCCCGCGACATTGATTCCACGCAGTACAACTTGTCGGCCATGGCCGTCTCGGAACTGGCCGTCCTCAATCGTCAATCGAAATGAAGCCATGCTGATTCGAATCTATGAGGCGACTGGTAGTGTAGAATACCGCGTCCTAGGGGATGGCGGCAACGAAGTTCATGGGATTGAAGTCCATGGACGGGTCGGTCGGTCGGCTGTTGTCGGGCTTGCAAGGAAGAAATGACGACATTGGCATGGACAAGGAAACTACACCCGGAGGTATTAGGTACCTACGGACGACTTACCCCGCCTGATGCCACCTCAAGTGCTGGCCTAATAAATCAGGATAGCATAAGGAGTACTGAATATCATTAAAATATACCTTATATATATATATATATATATATTATATTGAATGAACATATTTCTCATCCTTATATCGTATATTAATAGACATCTTATCAGATTAAGGCCCCCGGTTATGCATCCGTATAAAATTAAACAGGGGCTATATTGTACATGTACCTCAACCTGACCGGAGATTCCCCAGTCTCCACTAAATGCTGCTACCATTCGCGCCACTCTGCGTGAGAATTGCCATGTTTGAAGTCATTTCAGCATCTACATAGGTACCGGACATAATCATCTTCGTGCTGCCCTGCCAGCTCATGCATAGACGCAACCGTGGAGATGCTCTTAACAAGACGACAGAGAGACACATGATTGTCGCCGTGAAACTTGAAATGTAGAGACGCGCCGTAACCGTTGGTCTACACAGCCAAAAAATGTCACATCTAGCTCCATTGGGGAAAATCAAGTTTCCTTCCCCCCTTTTTGTGTTGACCAATTTCTATACCACCAAGGACATGCCAGTCATCACGTCAACGCGAATAAACGCCAAAGTTCTTGAACGCAGAGTCGGCCATGCCCACCGCTGGACTCTGACCGTCCTCGTATTCTGTCGGATAGGGGACATGAATACGGGGATAATAACTTTCCCCCAGCTCAGCAATGGGCGGTTGCTCCAAAGTCGAAACAATCGGCGCGCGCGCCCGTGTCGGAAGTAGCTCTATGTGCTCTAGTTCTGCCCGCTCGTCTGCTTCGGCAGCAGTCCGTGTCATCTGTTCCTGCTCCAACGAGACCGAACCCCAGACCAGGTCTCTGTACAGTTCCGGTTTAGCTGCGTCACTGCCACATACGTACTTTCGGAAAGCCCATGGAAGGTAATAGGCGATCTGGAATCGCATGAACCGGCGCTTCGACACGGCGAAGACGTGGTCCAATTCTTCCAAACTCCGCTGCTTGGTCTCCTCCACAAATAAAAAGACCATGACTAGAGCGACGACGTTGAGCCCCGCAAACAAGCTAAGCGATCCTTTTTGGCCCAGCAAAGAATTGATTCTATTCCCTGGTGTCAGTCGTCTTTTGTCGTGTCGTGGCAGCTTCAGCCCTTGAATGGAAAACACACCTCGGAAAAAACATGGCCAGAAGACCAGCAAAGAAGAAGTTGATTGATATTGCCCACGCAGCGCCCTAGGCGATGAAAGATTCTTAGCGCTGTATTCTCGCGGTTGGTTAAGTGTCTGGTTGAAAGCTCACCGCCTCTCGATGCGTCAATGGGAAGCTCTCTGACGCCAAGGTGAATGGGATTGGTCCTAGGCCAGGAGAATATGCCGCCGAGAATACTTTACAGATCAGATTTGCAGCAAAGTTTAGACTCGGGCCCGTAACATACAAAATAGAAAACAAGCCGTGATGCCAATGCGGGTATCTATCTTCTCAATATATCCAGACATGGCGGCCCCAAACATGAAAATCGCCATAAAGGGCAGGGTCATATTTAGCCATAGTCTTCGGCCAATTGTATCAATGCTCTTGATCGCGGGCAATGCGAAGAGAAAATTGATGGCACCTGGCCATTTATTTGCATCAGCTCATCTGCTTCAATGTTCAAAGCCTGCAACGGAAGACCTTATGCTTACCGAATCCGAAGCTGTACGCCATTGAGATGGTGATGGTAGAAACTCCAACACTGGTGAATAGTGTTCCTTTACCAAAGAAAATAAGAGACAGGCTTTTCTCATTTTGAGGCAGTTGAGCTACATACCTGAATAGAACGCGCAAACATTGACTGTAGGCAATAAATTGTTAATAAGGGGGGGCGTTCAAATTGTGCATCGACCGATGCCAAAGATCTTACCACCACAAAGCTGCTGGGCTAAATTAACGGTGGACGTTGATATGAGGGCATTGCGCAGGCGCCGACGTTGAAATAACTGAATAAATTGTCTCATGAAATCACGCATGGCCCAAGTAAATCCGGGCGACCTCGAGGCATGCGGGTCGAGGTCGCTGAAATCCATATTTTCATGTTCGATAGATTTATAAACGACATACATATCTCTGAGAGCTTGCAGCTGGTGATTAAGATGTTAGATCTAACACGGGCCGTGTGGATGAGCAGACAAGGACGACGGCCACAAACAGCACGTACAAGGAATACATACTTTTGTGTTTCTCAGTTTTCGAAGCTCTCGAAACGCTTCCTCAACGCTATAATTCGGCCCTTTCATCAAATGATAGCGCGGCGACTCGGGACACACAAATAGGGCTATAAGAAGAAGTATCAAACTCGGTACCATTGGTGCGCCCTGGATGAGACGGAAGGTGACGGTTTCTGACAACGCCCTGGTGAATAGTAGATTGAAAGCAAAGCCAACCATGATTCCGAAAGCAACCCTTTTCATGGGCTCCTTGTCAGTGGTGCCTTCAAGGCGCTAATTTGCTTCTTATGAACGCGCTCACCAAAGTTGCCAAGCAAGAATGGCCGAACCGCGCCAAAAGCCAACCGCAGTTTCACTTGCTAATATTGGCGTACTAACCGCCTTGATTCCCATGCCTCGGGCCGACTTAGCCCGCAGGAAAGACTTTATGTGTAATATCGTGATTACTTACCAATGCCGTTAACAATTCGTATCCCGAACAATGCTTTCCAGGACGTGGCGAAGATTGCTGCCGCGGAGCTACAAAGTATCATGAATGCGGCAACACTGATGCCGCCCTTCCGGCCAAACCAATAATTAATGGGTAAGGAAAGAGGGCAGCCGATGACGGCCGCAAAGATCCAGGGCGATGCATTGGCTGCGCCGAGCTTCCAATCGTCTGGACTGACAACGTTGGGCAAGCTCTCCTCCTTCAGGCCGAATTGACCTTGGTAGAGAGATGCTCCGTTAAAAGAAGATTGCACGAATCCTTTTGAAGCGCCACGGGGCATGAGAAGCCGTTTCTGAAAGAGGACCTTGGAGAGCGCGCGCTGTTGGGGGATGTTGGTGCTCACATACCTTGCAAGAATGCTGCAAGAGACACTGTGGCGATGACAACCAACATTCCCTTTTCGCTAAACGTATTGTCTCTTTCTTTTCGAAGCGCCGTCTTCTCATCCTCGGTCAGAGTGACAAGTAGCCGGTTTCGTTCATCGTAGCTAGGAGCTTGTCGAGCTGCTTCGTCGTACAAGCGGATATCTTTTCCGACTCTTGCGGCACGCAGCAAGTCGTCGTATTCCACAGATGGCAAGATATTTGTCACGAATTTGTGAACATCGGTTCTAAGTTCTGCATCCGTGAGGTGAGCTGCACATGGTCAGTCATGGTTACAGATTAACAGAAGCCAATTCCGGGTGCGCATCTCACCGGTTGACCTTTTGGCCAACTGGAAAAGCCCGCCTCACGGTTGGCCTTGTTTACCGCCGTAAAACGCAGTGCTCCAGGCTATTGTTCAATGCTACTCACCTAGGGGGTTTTCAATTATGGCCCGATCATTAGCTCTTCTGCTTCGAACGTGAGCGTCCAGCCTCTCATTGTATCCAGTTGAACGACCTGGATATTCACGAGGCATCGCCATTCCGTCGTCATGTCAGCACGATACGACCTCAATGATCTTTAGCAACATCAAAGAGACAAAGTCAGTTCCGCAAGTCAGACGGAGGCAGGGCTTGGTCAAATGGAGAAAAGATCAAAAGGAGGTTTCACATACCATGCGGGTTTTCCCCCATCGGGTCCGCCAATATATCGAGTCTAGGTGTAACATGACATGGGGGCGTATTTTTCCAAGGCTTACGAGCGGTGCTACACCGGAAACGTTCATTCTCAGCAAATAAAGGGCCACAAGCGGAATGTACGCCAGGCGTGGGTGGATCATGGTCGATACCGGCAACCCCAATTCTGTTATATTATCAACGAGCGAACGAGAAGGTGATATGCGTGCGTGCGTACCCTTGATCGAACTTTGCTGACAATGTGTACTCTATTTTGGGACAAGTTCAGCTTGGATATTCAACGCGGGGGTTTCACCAAGAAACACAGGTCCGCCCACGCCATGGCCTGTTCCGTTCAACATGTTCAGCTGAAGAAGCGGCGAGAATTCATACCATCCCTGGATGTCTGCGTGTACCGTACCGCACTTTTGTTCTGTCCTCTCCACACCGGCTCATGAGCAAACGCGTTGTCCTCAACTCGTGCCTCCGGCACAGTGCATTGTTTCCTGGATCAGTTTCTTTTCCAGAGGCTCCATGGCGTCTTTAGGATGTGCTTGCGGGACAAGGATGATAAATAAGGCACAAGTGCTCTTCCATCCGGGGTTGAGTGGGCGATAAGCAAACATGATGTTGCTCAGACCGAACTTCCAGGGACGGTGAATGGGCAGCCGAGGCGGAGAATCTCCGGCACGTCGTCGTTTGTGGACCAGAGGTTCTGCGTACTTGGCAAAGCAAAGCAAAGCAGGGAAGCTGCCCACATGGCATGTCAGCCAACCATCCAAATTCAAATTCACCGTCGACCCGATTTGTGGAAACGTTAAACGGCAACAAGTGCCGATGAAGGACAAGTTTCCGCCTTGCGGTTTGAAGTTTTGAGGCCAGCAAGGTTTGATAGGCTCTAATATACTGTCATTGAACTTACTCGGAAAGTTTCACATGTTCTGTCAGTGTGTCACGTCCAAATCGTGGGGCACCCGACTCTGTTTCAACCTCAACGTCTGTCCACCATGGCCAGCGCCAAGGCTGCCTTGAAATCCATCAACGATGCGATTCGCGCCCAGAAATACGACGATGCCATTGCACAAGCCAAGACGCTGGTGAAGAAGGACCCAAAGAGCCATCAAGGGTAAGTGGATTCGCCCATAGATTGTGTTTCTTTTGTACCATGAGCCCATGACATAATGTGCTGATGACGCAATGGCCTTAGGCTTGTCTTCCTGGCCTTTGCTCTAGATAAGAAGGATCAGCTCGACGAAGCCGAGTCTTTCTACAAGCAGGCATCAGAGATTCGTCCCAAAGATGCTCAAGTATTCCAAGGGCTGATAAAGCTGTATGAGAAGCAGGGCTCAAGGAAGCTCAGCGACTATCAAAACGCCGTTGTCAACTTGGCGCAAATTTTCTATGAAGCCGAGGATCTCTACAAGGCGCAAGATGTGGTAGACAAATTCATTGACAATGTTCGGGTAAATGGAGATAAGCCGCAATATGCAGACGCTCTTTGGATTCAACTACCAGAGAGCCCTCTGTACGTCATTCTACAAGGTCGATTTCCGCACCCTGCCAAAACCTATGAAACCATTGCGCACATACTTGCAGAATTTGAAAGGAAACGCATCAATAATCTCGTCGGAGAACGACGCACGAGGCTAGGCGCTAGACTTGACGATGTCAAAGCCGAGGTCAAGCGCGAAGTGTATGCCCAAAGCAGGCTGGAACACATTTACCGGCAGCTGATTAATTGGACCAACGACGACGAATTGAGACGAACTACGGAGGAGAAACTCCTCAGTTACTGTCATGATCGTCTGCTTGTCACTCCTCCTGGTCCCGTGAAAGCCGAGGAGCAAGCAAAGGTCTTCAGTCTGGCAAATGATATGGTCACCATCAAACTCCCCTACAAGCTGGCTTGGGATATTGCCATCGAATGGCAGGATCACCAGGAGATAAGCCACTGGGATGTAAATCTGTTACGAGACTACTGCAATTTCTTCCCCGAAAGCGACATGTACAAAGTTGTCACGAGCTTCTTGACGAGCAACTTTTCTCCATTTCCTCTTCACAATGAACCCCAGTCAAATAAAGCCCTTGGCGATGACCACTCCGATGACAGCGACGATGACGATGATGACGGCGGTGTGCCGACCTCTGTGGTTCCTGTCACAGACGAAGATCGATCCATCATGATCTCGGAAGGGATTGCGGGCAGCGAGTCAATATTCGCATACAGGCTGGCGGGAAGTTATTTTCTTCAGACTGGAGAGTTTGAGAGCGCAGTAGAGTGCATGAGAAAGGCTCGGTCTTTTATCGTCAAGGAGGAAGAAAAGATTGGCAAAGAGTTCAAAAATGCAGACAAGGCCTACTCATTGTGTCTGGCCACCTCACTCGTCTACTATCAGAGCCCCAGACATCATCAAGAAGCAAAGAGTCTATTTGACAAGGTTCTCGAACAAGATGCCACGTCGACTGCGGCTCTCATAGGCGTCGGTCTCATATTCGAAGAGGAAGAGCAGTATGACCAAGCAATTGACTTTCTAGATCGCGCATTGAAGCGTGATGATTCCAACCTTAGAGTCAGGTCAGAGGCTGCCTGGGTAAAGGCGTTGAAAGGAGACTGGCAAACTGCCAAGGAGGAGATATCCGAGTGTTTACCGCTTTTGCAGAAGGAGGGTAATACACTCAAAGAATTGCTAGCAGAAACTCAGTACCGCATGGGCTGCTGCATCTGGAATTTGGACTCGAGTCGGCAAGCGAGGAAACAGCGCAAGGGAGAGTGTGCATACGGATATTGGTTGAATGCGCTGAACAATAACATGAATTATGCTTCGACTTACACCAGCCTGGGAATCTTCTACTATGACTACGCCAAGGACAGAAAGCGCGCTCGTCGTTGTTTTCAGAAAGCGCTGGAGCTCTCTGCCGCAGAGATTGTTGCCGCAGAGCGACTCGCAAGGTCGTTTGCTGAGGACGGCGACTGGGAGAGAGTTGAGTTGGTGGCCAAAAGGGTCATTGACTCGGGAAAAGTCAAGCCGCCTCCTGGTTCCAAGAGGAAGGGTATCAGCTGGCCTTTTGCGGCAATGGGAGTGGCCGAACTGAACAAGCAAGAGTTTCATAAGGCTATTGTTTCATTCCAGGCAGCGCTGCGCCTATCGCCCAATGACTACCACTCCTGGGTAGGACTTGGTGAAAGCTATCACAGCTCCGGCCGGTACATTGCAGCTACAAAGGCGATACTGAACGCACAAAGTCTTGAGGACCAGCCGGGGGCTATCAATGTTTCAGCCGATACTTGGTTCACGATGTACATGCTTGCCAATATTAAACGTGAGCTGGGCGAGTACGATGAATCTATCGCTTCGTACCAGACAGTCATTGCAACAAACCCCGAAGAACAGGGTGTAATCATTGCTCTTATGCAAACAATGGTAGCAAATGCTTTGGCTTCCATCGAAAGGGGACTGTTCGGAAAGGCTGTGCAACTGGGGGTTGAAGTCATCGAGTTTGCTTGCGCGACACCTGGCGATGTGAAACGAACATTCAACTTTTGGAAAACTATTGCAGATGCCACATCAATCTTTTGCTACGTGCAAAGCCGAATAGCTGACTTGCCTTCCGACCGACTCAAGACGCTGCTGGAGTCGAGTGATCAACAAGCGTATGAGCTGTTCGCGACGGTGGACAAGGTTGGAACAGACGTCGTGTATGCCAAGGGCATCTATCCGCAAGATGAACAGATGGGAATCGGCATGACGCGCGCATTACATGCCACGATTCTCTCCTGCAAACAGGCTATACATGTGTCAGTGGGCGATATTCACGCACAAGCGGTCGCGCATTACAACCTGGGTTGGGCCGAGTACCGCGCGCACACCTGTCTTCCTTCGAGCCTGCGGAGGAAGTCGAATAGTTATTTGAAGGCATCGGTCAGGGCGTTCAAGCGCGCCATTGAACTAGAGAGCGGCAATGCCGATTTCTGGAACGCCCTTGGGGTCATTACAGCTGAAATCAACGCAAAGGTATCACAACACGCCTTTGTCAGAAGCCTGCATCTCAACGAACGGAGCCCCGTCGGATGGACAAATCTTGGCGTCGTGGCCTTGCTATCCGGCGACTTTACACTTGCGAAGCAGGCCTTCACGAGGGGCCAGTCGGCTGACCCTGAGTACGCACACGCCTGGCTCGGTCAGGGGCTCGTAGCTCTCCTGTTCGGCAACATCAAGGAAGCCAGGGTCTTGTTTACGCATGCCATGGAGATTTCAGAAGCCTCTTCAGTGCCAACGCGAAAGCATTATTCTTCCTCCATGTTTGATCATGTCTTGACCGCACCGGCCAACAATACCGTCGCGTCTCTGATCCAACCGCTGTTTGCTCTCAATCAAGTACAACGCATGCGACCTCAAGACCTTGACTTCGGTCACTTATCTGCAATGTTCGAAGAGCGCACACGAAACAACTCGAAGGCTGCCAAGATGCTAGAAAACCTATGCAGTGTGATTGTGCAAGACTACGAAAAGACGGAGTCGCCGGACAGTCTTACGCAGCTCACACTAGCACGCGCCGATCTTGCACGAGCATATCTAGCTACTGGAAACTACGAGCAGGCAGTCAAGGAAGCAGAGATGGCGCTGGGACTGAGCAGCGAGGGCACAAAGAGCAAACTTACGGGAGAGCAGAGAAAGGGTGCCAGGCTATCGGCTCATTTGACACTAGGCCTAGGAAACTACTTTGTGGGCAAACACGAAACCGCAGAGACGTATTTCCAGTCTGCCCTGGAAGAATCAGACAATAGTCCTGACGCGACCTGTCTCCTCGCCCAGGTGCTATGGGCCCAAGGCACCGAAAGTTCGCGCGACGGAGCCCGCGAAGCCTTATTCGGAGTTATTGAAAGCCAGCCGGACCACGTGCAAAGTGTGGTGTTGCTCGGCGTGGTGGCTTTACTTGACCAGGATGAAGGCAGCTTGGAAGCGGTTGTCGAAGAGCTGGAAGGTCTTCGCACCAATGACAAGGTCTCTTCGGCGGATCAGGCACAAATCGGCGAAGTGCTCCGCTCCATCGCTGGCCTGGCAGACGGACGCACGGAGCAAGACATGATGCAGCAGGTCCAGCAAGACGTGATGCTGTACCCGCACCTCCCGCATGGTTGGTCGTCACTGGCCGAGGTTACTGGTGACGAGCAGGCCGCCCACATGGCTCTCCGGGTGGCCACAAGAGGAATACCACCGCGCGGAATTCTGGAAGCACAAGACTTGGCCAGGGCGTATGCTGGCACGGGCAGGGCGGCGGATGCGCAAAGAGCAACCGTTTTGTCACCGTGGGATGTGTCTGGTTGGGCGACGTTGCAAGCCTGCGCGGCGGGTATGTGAGGCGAAGGGGGGGAGAAAAGGAAGAGGTGAAGGCATGCAGTTGACGTGTAGATGATTTGTAAATCACAGACTCTATACATATACATATACATATACACATATACATACATATATGAGAAGTACTTGTATGGGCTTCGAGGGCCCCCAACTATTTTAATTCTAGGGAATCATATCCAACAAGGAACCAAATCCGGGTATCTCATCTCGACAAGGTAGCTACTTTCCAACACCAAAAGCACTCCGACGATGCACCATGACCCCTCCCCTCCTTTTTTCACCCCCTCGACGTAGACGATGCGCCATCTTCCCGCCCCCCAACCGCCTCCATCAACCTCGCCATCCTCCCCCTCGCCCACGCCTCATGCCAGGCCTCAATCTTCCCGCCCAGAAGCATGCACGTCCCCGGCGTCAGCAACAAGGTCCCCCGCGCGACGACGCACCCCGCCCTCACCACCATCTTACACCCAATGCTCGTCGTCCCGACGCCCACCCCCGGCATCCTCTCCAGCTCAACGGCGTAGACCCGCGCCCCCCTGCCGTCCTGCAGCACGAGACGGTGTGTCGCGTTGCGGCCCGGCCCACGAGCGGATGACCGGCCCAGAGCATCGTCGTTGCTGGCGTCCTCGTCTTCCCCCGCCGCCGCCGTCACGCGAATCACCTCCCTCCCGCGGGTCCTCTCCCCGCGCTCCACCGCCTCGAGCTCCTCGATTTGCTCCCACCGCGAGGACGACAGGTCTTCCATGTCGACGACCTGCACGCATATATCTTGGCCGAGGGCGATTTCCCGAGCAGCAGCGGAGGTGCCGCGGGAGAGCACCTCGGGCGGGAAGAAGGCGAGCTGGGACCTGTCGATGAGCGTGCCGGTGGTGAGGTCGCAGGCTAGGAGGCGGGCTCTGGCGGTGGCGAAGAGGGAGGCGAGCGGCGGCGTGGGCGAGCCGGTGGCTGAGAGGGTTGCGAGGAGGTGGGCGGAGGGGGGGGGGAGGTGTTGGGCTGTGAGGGTGTTGCGCAGGAGGGAGGGGAGGTCCATTTTTTTTTTTTTTTTTTTTCTCCCTCTGTTTTTCTTCTTCTTTTTTTCGTGCTGGCTACATCGGAAGCTTACCTTGTTGTTGAAAAGATGGATGGGTGAGATGTTTGTCCAGACGTTTGTGTGTATGTGTGTGTGATGTGCTTTGGTGGTGGTGCTACAAATGACCGGAGGTCAACTGTCACGCGCTGGGCGGAATGAATTGGTTCCGATTCCCGAGGTCTACGTACCTAACGTACCTACCTCCTTAGGAAGTGAGCAGGCTCCACCTCCCACCCCAGCTTGGACGAAAGCGCAGCTCGCTCGCGCACACAATCGTCACGGCCACGACGGCCAAGACAACAACACCGGCAAGGGCACCATCACAACACCGGCACCAGCAAGAATGTCAACGATAGCCTCCCCCCGCGAAGCCCCAAACACGCCCCTCCCCGTCCCCCACCCCCTCCGCCAGCTCCCCTCCTCCACGACACCCACATCCTCGGGCCGGCCCTCCCTCGAGGCCGGCACCACGACCCGCACCATCCCCTCGCCCGACTGCAACGCTTCCTCGTCCTCGCCCGCCAGCGCCGCCACCGCGCCCAAGCGCTCCAGCAGGGCCGCCCTCCGCGAGTACTACAAGCTGCGCGCGCCGCGCATCACCGTCGCAGGCTCCGAAGTGCCCCCCAGCGACCTCGACGACCCGGCCTTCAGCCCCGCCGAGTACGTCGCTCGCGTGGTCGGCCACAGCGGCCTCGAGGACCTCCTGAGATTGTATACTCGGGTGGTGGGGGAGGTTCGCGCGCTGGACGCCGAGAAGAAGGCGCTTGTGTATGACAATTATAGCAAGTTGATTGCTGCGACGGAGACGATCCGCAAGGTTGGTTCCGTGCGACAGGAGACAAAGACACAACCTTGTAGGAAAAACCATGAACAAAAGAAGAAAGAGAGAAAGAGGAAAAGAGGAAAAGAGGAAAAGAGGAAAAGAGGAAAAGAGGAAAAGAGGAAAAGAGGAAAAGAGGAAAAGAGGAAAAGAGGAAAGAGGAAA
>AFQZ01000717.1:0-26448 GCA_000222935.2 Aciculosporium take MAFF-241224 | reverse complement strand
TTCAGGGGTAGCAGGTGGGGCGCCTGGCGAATCAGACCCGACCATCGACATCAAGCCCGGTGGCTTGCTCGGTGTGACGCGAGCGGGCAGCTTGTCTGTTGCCCGATGGACGGATCCAAACTCCAAACTCCAACACGACGCACGCCGACCCCAGACTCGCCTCGTTGGCCGTCTTTTCAATTCCCAATCTCGCCCCTTGTCCCTCAGCTCTCCTATGCCCGCCGCGCCCTGACACTCTCTCGTGGACAGCAATCTCCGTCCGGTGTCTCCCGTCCCCCGCCGCAGCTACTGACGAAGAAACGACCCAATGTCCAGTCCAATCACGCCTCTTCCCTTGACATAGTCGACACGGTTTTTTTCTTGGGTTTGCTTCTAGCTCGACCGTCAGCTAGCTAGCTGCGCTCGCCCTGCAGGCATCATGAACGCTACCAAACGAAAGTTTAACGCTCTACTCCAAGGCCTCAGCAGCCCCCGGCCATCCACTGCCGATGGCAAGAAAGACGACGTGAACGCGAAGCCAGGCCATGGCTTCGGTACGCCTGTCAGCAATGACGAGATTCTCCAGAAGCGCCGCCGACTGGGCTTTCCCGAGTCCACTGCTCCGACGCTATATAGCACGCTGCTTGTGACGACATCTCTTTCCAATGTCGTGCTCAGAAGATCGGCTGCGCCGTCGCCAAATAAGGCGCCGAGCCCTGCGCCGGCCAAATACCGCCCTGGCGATCGAGACGAGCTACTCAGACGGCTCGCGTCGTTTCAAGAGCTCACTGACTGGACGCCAAAGCCGGATAAGATCAACGAGATTGAATGGGCGAAGCGGGGCTGGATATGTCAGGGCAAAGAGAAAGTCCGTTGCGTCCTCTGTCATAAGGAGCTCCTGGTCAAGTTGAATAAAAAAGACAACAATGGTGGAGAGATATCGGCGTTGATGTCTTCTGAGATTGGTAAGAGTCCCTGACCATGACCGTCACCATCTGTTGGGGCAGAAACTAACCAACTGTTCTGGAAATAGCCGAGGCATTGGTGGATAAGTACGCTGATCTTCTTGTTTCGTCCCACCAACAAGACTGCTTATGGCAGAAACGCGGCTGCGACGGTAGGTCGCCTTGAGTTTTCAACCCCGGTGAAATTCTGCTGACCGCAAGTCTTGCAGATTCGTTAATACGGTTGTCCTTTTCGAATGCGCAAGCGACGCTGGCATCGCTTCGGCAGCGATACGATGAATTATGTTCCAGAAGTCCTTTTCTTCCCTACGAGTTCAACCTGCGTCTACCGGACGAGGTCAGCATAGATGATGTCCTTTTGCAACTCCCCCCCGACTTCTTTTCCACACCCCCACCCGCGACGGACAAGGCTGGCTCTGTTGCTCCGGACAGGTCGCCGAACCGAGCCGCAGTAGCCTTGGCGTTGATGGGATGGCAAGGCCTGACGAATTCACGTATCGGGGCGGTCCCCCACTCAGCATCCTGCCATACGTGCCTGAGGCGGCTGGGTCTGTGGATGTTCAAGAGCAAACAGGTCGATGAAGGGGGGCGAATTGTCGAGCCAGCACCCATGGATCACCTAGATCCTGTCCGGGAACACCGTTTCTTCTGTCCCTGGAGAAGTGCCGAGGCGCAGAGCAGTGGCGCCCTGCGCACGAACAAGCAACCGCCGTTGACGGGGTGGAGGACCTTGATGCAGACCATCAAAAACGAGTCAGATCTGCGCAACGTCTACAGCGGCACGTCAGCAAGAGTCGGGCAGCCGCGTGGTGGCCGAACGGGATCGCCGAGCCTCTCGTCGACGACAGGCATCCCGGCCACTCCTGGACCCCCTACACCGGCAACACCAGGCCCTAAGAAGGGTAGGCAAGCCGTCTCGGCCGCGCGTCCTGGAGAGGCGGCACCTGGAGAGGAAGACGAAAAGGCGCGAGACGCAAAGGATAAGGAGCGGTGGGCCAGATTGCGGAGAGTGAAGAGCTTGTTTGATACCAAGGGCTCGAGAAGGCTCAGAGGCTTGTCGGGTGGTGCAGACGCTGGCCAATCGAGAAAGTCCCCGACGGGCAAGGGCAAACAAGAAAAAGGCGGCTAGGAGACGATTTCGGATATATATGTACACATATAGTATGACTTTTTTTTTTTTTTGTTTTTTCAACCTATTGTAGCATGCATCAGGGGCTGTCTAGAGAGTTGAATAGCATTCATGCACTATAGGTACTTATTTTCCACTGCAAGCATCAGAAGGGATGCACCTCGTCTATTCTATTTTGTGCTGCGCTCATGCGTCCATGTCCGTATTGTTCACGTCCTCGACGGAATGTCATCAAAGGACACAATCGGACCGCCGTACGTGACCGTGTCGGCCTTGTCGGCCACGGTATCGCACAGGGCAAAGCCCGCCATTTCCAGGATGGCGGCCCTCACGCCGCCGATGCCGGCCCCGTTCCGCAGCTTGCCCGGCGGATGCATGCCCGCCGAGGTGACGTGGATATGCGCGGCAGCACCGTCGGAATCCCTCCAGCGGCCACCGAATTCACGATGCAGGGCGAGCAGCTCCTTCTCGACCTCGTCCGCCAAGAAGAGACACCGCCCGGCCCAGGCGGCCCTCCCCTTGTCGGCCTTTGTCAGGACGACGAGCGTCCTCGTGTTGCGCTCCGCGAGCGTCCTCAGCATCCACCTATCTCGGGGCAAGAGGGTCTTGTCCGACGAGAGGAGGAGCACCGCGCCGCGCAGCATGCTCCGCGTGCGGAGGTAGGTGGTTACGGCGGCGCCCCAGCTAGCCTGGCTCCTGTGCCCGTATCCGGGGGTGTCGACGAGCACGAGACGGTGCCTTGGCGGCGGTGCGGGTGTGCCCCTGGGCAGAAGGGGACTCCTCATCGGCGGCGGCCCCACGCCAAAGGCGTTCATGAGCGTCGTCCGACCGGGTTTCTGGCTGACGCGCGCGGCGGCGGAGGAGGAGGAGGAGGAGGAGCACCCCAGGAGGGCGTTGACAAGGGTCGATTTTCCGACGTTGGAGGCCCCGAGGAGAATCACCTCGGGGGTGTGCGTGTTGGGGGGGTGGTCGCGCGGGAGGGCGGCCGAGTAGAGGAACGGGGGGGGGGCGCGGGCGAGGAAGAATTTCTCGGCGGCGGAGAGCTGTCGCGCCTGGAGGGGGTTGTGCCCGTCGCGAGGTGGCTTCGGGGGGTGCCGCCGCGGTGGTGGATCAGCTTGGAGGAGAGGAGGACCTGCCCGTGGGGGCGGGGGGGGCCGTCCACCGGTGAGGTCGTCGTGGCAGAAGGGGGAGCCGCCGTGCGCCGCGATGCGATGCCATGGTGGCGGGGGGGCTCCTCGCCGGCGGCAGGTCTCTGGGTGTCGGTTTGGGGAGGAGGAGCTGTTGCGGTCGGAGGATGGCAGCTCGAGCGTGGCGCGCCCCGAGCCGCGCCTGCTCGGGTCCTGGTCGTCGGCCGCTGCCGGACAGAGCGCTGCGTCGAGGCGGAAAACGGACGGGAGGAGGACGACGACGCCGCGCCGATGCGAGAGAGCTGGGTCCTGCGCGGGGGCATTTGCCGCAAGAGGGACGGCATGCTTGTCTGGTGTTGACCGGTTGACCATGCAGACAGGTCAAAGGGGGGATGATGCACATCCCTTATGGGTGTGCTGTGCAATTTGCCTTGTATGCCTTTCCTCAGCATCTGGGAGACGGGGGGGGGGGGGTGATTACGGCCGGTCCGTCTCGTCGTCCATTGTGTCGGGATTGATCTCGTTGTGTTGGATTCGGTCAATGCTCGGTAACTTTCCTTTCTCTTCTCTCCTTTTTCATCCCCCCCCAAAGAATTGATGATGGCCTCGAGGGGCCGCGTGCTCTGTACGTCACAGAATGTGAACGTCGTGACGTGAGGTTTGAGCCGCAAGGGAGGGCATTCTGCACCTATCGGAAGAGGTGGGTGTCAACGCCCCCCACAAAATCGTTAGTCAGCAAAAAACTCCACTTTTCATAGTAAAACCTCACACGTTGCTATACCAAGAAGAAAGTAAGTAAAACAACCTTCCCAGGAGCATGAACGCGTGAAAAAAAAGAGGGAGGAAAAAGGGAACAGTGAAAGAATGTCCTGAGCGGGAAAAAAAAAAAAGGGGGGGGAGGGGGATGGAAGAGAATGATATTTCACTCTTCAGGAATCATAGCACACCGCAAGCGAGAAACTAAGCCAAGAGGCTTCTCACCTCCCCTATCAAAGTTATCCCAAACGTCCACACATGGGCACAAAAGCAAAACAAATACGTCGGGAGAAATTTTTTTTTTTTTTTTTTCACCATCGTTATTACCAGCCATGACGTCGCCTCCAGCCGGGCTCGACGCTCACGAACAGCCCTCCGAGGAGATGCGCGCCGAATGGAAGCACTTTGCCAGGCTGGACCCGTCTGCTCTGGAAGACGACCCGCGGATTGACGACCCGCGCAGGGCCCTGTTGGATGTCGATGCCGATGGGGATGATGGCTTCCGGGTGGCGGGGAGGATTCCCAAGGGCGACGTAGCGCGTGCGTTTGCCGAGTTGGAGGGCGAGCGGTCGGGGGTGGCTGCGGATGCGGCGCCGGGGGAGGATGTGCCTGTTCTTGAGCACCGTCTTTTGCCAGGTATGTCTCGTGTGGCAACGTGGAGGCTCTGACAAAAGAAGAAGAAGAAGAAGAAGGAGAGAAAGAAGAAGAAGAAGAAGAGAAAGAAGAAGAAGAAGAAGAGAAAGAAGAAGGAGGAGGAGAGAAAGAAGAAGAAGAAGAAGAGAAAGAAAAGAGTCAACATCCCGAGACACAATCTTCATCTCAGATACCTGTTACATATGCATATTCAGCATCCAAAGGTGAAGAAGAAAAAGACCACTAACACCTCCCCAACCCGCACCAGGCCTCCTCATCATCCCCAACCTCGTCCCGCCCTCCATCCAGAAGGGCCTCCTCTCCCGGATGCTGCACCGCGACCTCTCGGACTCTCGGCACCAAACCAACCTGCATCTGCACTACACGCTGCCCTACCAAGAGGCCGCCGCCGCCGCCGCCGCAGCAGCAGCATCATCATCATCACCAAAGACAGAAGCAGAAGCAGAAGCAGCCCCCCGAAACAACAACCCCCCAGACTCGTCACGGCCCTCCCCCACACCCTCAACCTCCTTCTTCGCCCTCTCCCCCTCCTCCCCCTCCCCCGCCTTCCACCCTAGAGACACCACCGTCCACAAGCCCCTCACCCCCCGCCAGGTCCTCACCCGCCGCCTCCACTGGCTCACCCTCGGCGGCCAATACGACTGGACCAACCGCCTCTACCCGGACCAGACGCCGCCTCCCTTCCCGGCCGACCTCGCCCGCCTGCTCTCCGCCCTCTTCCCCGAGACGCGGCCCGAGGCCGCCATCGTCAACTTCTACACCCCCGGGGATACCATGATGATGCACCGGGACGTGAGCGAGCACACGGACAGGGGCCTCGTCAGCCTCAGCTTTGGCTGCGACGGGCTCTTTATGCTTGCGCCGAACCGGCCACGGCCTGCCGAGGGCGATGCCGGGAAGGGAGGAGGCAAAGGCGGTACGCTGGCGCAGAGGGGCTATCTGCTCCTCAGGCTCCGATCCGGCGACGCCATCTACATGACCGAGGACTCGAGGTATGCGTGGCACGGCGTGCCGAGGGTCATGGCCGGCACGTGTCCCGACTACCTGGCCAAGTGGCCGTGCGACAACGGCCAGTACGCCGAATGGGAAGGGTGGATGAGCAACAAGCGCATCAACTTGAATGTACGGCAAATAAATGAATAGAGGGATTAGACGAAATCTAGAGACCTGACTCACCATCACGCGCTACATGCAACTATGCACGAACAAAGACAACATGTATGGGAAGACAACAGGAAGAAAAAAAGAAAGAAATTCCCTCCCGACTACATGACAAGTCGCCATCGCGAACCACCCCTCTCTTCCGCCACCCATAAAAACCGCTATGCAAACCCAAATCCCTGCGCATTTTGCAGCGCCATACCCAGCCGTTCCCGCAGTGCTTCCTTGTCCCTGTACTCCGGCAACAACAGTGTTCCATAGCATGTATATGCCGTCGGCAAGTGCCCGCCGTCTCCCTCCTCCTCGCCATTCTTCTGAATCACAAACTGCACATTCTTCATGCCCCCCACCGGCACGCGATCCGACGCCGTCACGAATTCGAGCAATTTGCGCTTCATCGAATCGTCGTACCTCTTCACAATGGACCAAAAATCTTTGACCGTGCGGTGCGACGAATCCCACCCGACATACCGCGCATGTCGCCGCAGCTCGGCAATGTCAATTTCCTGAACACCTTCCACCACGGATTGCAGAATGGCCGGCGTGACTAGAGTCAGCGACTTTGCGTCCAGACAAGCTCGGAAGCCGCGTTCAAACGCTCGGAACTGAGGCCGAATGGATACATCCGTCAGATACCGCACGTAGTCGCTGGCGTACTCGTCCCGGTTCTCGTTCGTAACAAGAGGCGCGTCGTTGTCCGCTACGGACGCCAGTGAGCTCTTTGCCGGAAGTTCCGGGATGCCCTGCGGCCAGGCCGAATCCGTCTTGGTCATGGGAAGCGTGACATCGCTTCCAAAGGCTGAGATGGAGAACTCATATGTTCTTGCAAAAATGTCCTCGACAGACCCGTCCTCCTCGTCCCATTCCTGCAAGGCCGTCAGACCGCTGGCAAGCTCGGGCCAGCCGTCGGCGATGTGATACAATTCTTCGACCGGTTGTCCGAGAAGCTTTCGATACAAGGCCTTGGGGAACGTGATGGGCAGCGTCAGCCCGTTGTAGACTGCCAGCGACATGAGCAGCCCAATCATCTCGAATTTCCACTCGTCCACCAGAGATCCGGGAACAAACCAAGCCATTCTCGTCCTGCTATCCACCGTAAAGGCACCGTAATCAGGGTCGAGGCACTCTGCGATAGCCATGCGAAAGAATTCTTGCTGCACCCCGCCAGAATCAAACCCTTCCTCGCCGCCAGCGCCCTCTCCGAGGTGGACCTTGAGCGGTCGCAGCAGCTCTCGCTCCTGTCGCCGCCAAAGTTGATCAAATGCATCGCGCAAAACGTGACTTCGGCTGATGGAAAGGACCAGATAGCGTGATGACGCCGTTTTGAGCAAATCCTGCAACACGTGCTTGTGATGTGTGTTGGTAACCAAGCTCCCGGGGTCTACAATAGCCGCCATGCGCGTTTTGAGAGACGACGACTCCTCAAAGGCCCGGCTCATGCGAGAAAAGTTGATGGATCGAAAGAACGAGACGAGTGTTTCCGGAGCGAATAGGTACGGGTGGTCCAGAAGATGGTGCCTTTGTCTAGTGGAAGTAAAAGAAACCCAGGACACGGGGACCTCCATGGTATCGAGGCGATCGGAAAAGTAGTCAACTCGAAACTGTATGTCGCCTAAAAGCAGCATATTCCTGTTATCGTCTGCTGTGTGTTAGCAACTCATTTCTGAAAGCAGGGAACGGGGTGTTGCTTTTTGTTCACGTACACAGAGTGGAAATCAGGGACATGGCTCCGTGGAATGGCCCGTCGTTGGAATACTCTGGTCGACCATTCCATTCTTGCAAGAGGACGGCTCTGGCCCAATCCAGTAACAGAGTTGGTACTCTGGTCTCGTGGAGCAGGCGTTCTGTCTGAGTGAAGCTGAGAATGCGAGCAGGCCCGCAACCAATGAGATCAAGTTGATTCAATAACAGACTCAAGACGTCAGTTTCGCCCATGGCCTCTCCACTGACGGCATCCGAGTTGGCTATTTCTGCGAAGCAGTTTCGGGCCGTAATAGCGCAAAACACGCGTCGGGCTAGACGCAAGGCAAGCTCGTTTGAAAACACATCATCGTACTCAAGACACATGATCGAGGGCTGCCGGACAGCCCCTCCATGGGTGGCCAAGACCGAGCCACTCGAGCGTATGCGAGACATCTCATAAAGTGTTTTCGAATCCGGGGCGCAAGGCGCAGCCGCCACCAGAGCATGTAGGCATATCGATATGACGCAGCCTGCCTCGAAATTTGAAAGACCCTGGCCTTCCCCAAACAATCTTGTAGATGGCACGCGGCCGGATCTTAGAAACTGAGGAGGCACGAAAAGGCTTTTAGCCGCAAGCCAGAGACTGTGAAACACAATGGTGGGAGCTGCTCGAGTCATTCGCAGCATGCAGTACCATAAAGTCTGAGAGTCATAGAGCTTGCCGTCTTTGGTAAATGAATTTACTAAAGCACGGGGATCACTCATAACGTTGAAAAGTGTCTGTTCGTTGAAGGCCTTCCATTGACTTCTCGCAATTGATGTGACACCGTTCCTTGGCTTCTTTTTTCGGGCCAGCCTCTTTACAAGATTGTGAGGCTTTGGATGAGGTTCAGACATGGTTGCCGGACCAAAGAAGCCAAATTCGTTGGAATGATCTTCTTGAAAAGCGTCGCAGATGAAATCTATCAACTCGACATTCAGTCGAGAGAGAGCCTGGGGTAGCGGGTAATCCACCCATGGTGAATCTGCTCGCGATGTGTGCTTGCCCCCGTCCTCTACACCTGGCTTGACCTTGCGGCGCCTATGTCCAGAAATGGTGTTGTGGTCCAAATGATCTTCTGCCGTCAAGGAAAGCGGATCGACTTCATCGATGGGTGGTGGTGAAAGGCAGGACACATTTTCAAAAAATGTCGGCTTCAGTGGTATCTCCGCTAGCGCCCGACTAACAATGCCATTGGTCAATTTGGCAGCCCGTGGTTTCTTCTCCCCGCGGAAGTTGCTGGCCTTTGATGGTCTGGGTACATCAGTGGTGGTAGATGGTGTAACTGCCTCGAGAGATGACTTTCGCTGGGGTTTTGGGGCAGCCGAAGTCTTCATAGAGCTTGACGAGTTGCGTTTTCGTCTTGACGGATCACGTGTCGAAACCAATTGTTCGTCCGGACGCAATGTCTCTGGGACTTGTTGAAGACTTTGCTCAAACTCGGGTGTCGGTATGGATTGCGTTGATTTGGAAGAGGACCGCCGGCTTGCAGACTCAGGCTTCTTCGTCGTCATCTCAGAAAAGTCCGGCACGCTGGGGGCATCAGCCTTTACCTCTGAGTCTGCTTTCGCGACCCTGTCAGGATTGCGAGCATCTGAATATTGATCGGAAATCGCCTGCAGACCTTGTGGCGTGAGCCACTCCAGCATCTTGAAAGCCACTGTTCCAAACACTGTCGCCGCAAAAGATCTGTGATCCCGACACACAGGTTTCTCTGCAATCTTGACTATCGGCGTCGTCGCATCATCTTTCCTACTTGGCCGTGATCGGTGGTCTTCTGTGTCGTCTGTCTCCATGTCCCTTGCAGCAGGTACCTTGTCATCTCCACTGACCTCCAGAGAATCTACCATGGAAATCTGGCACCGTCGCGTGGGCGAGTTGTGAATGGACCTGTTTCCAACGGAAACCGAGTTTTTCCGACTGCTTGGTGATCCCATGCTTCTAGAAGACGACAACTCGACCGATGTCTGTGCCCGCGGTAGCTGAGCCGAGAAAATGAGATTGCTGGTAGCTGGCGGCGGATCATGCGACCGTCTCAAGTGTGGACAAAGACCTCGATCTGGTTGACTTTGGCTGGCCAGACATACTGCAAGCGTCCTTGCGCTGGTCGGGCTATATCGTCGTACAGGCGCTTTGCCAACCAGACGCTTCCGGCATGTGAAGCAAGTTGGAGTCATACAGGACGCAGAGCCGCAGCCGACACGAAGTTGGTAGATGTATCTGTGTTTGTTGCTTGGTCAGTATACATTACTATCGCCAGACGTGAAAGAGATGGCCATGATCATGATCCCACGTGCCTATCTACCAACGACTGAAAATCATGACGCCGACTTGCGCAATGGACAGCATAGACTCGGTGCGGATTCTCGAGGTCTTGAACATATTCGTAAAGCTCAGGGGGCGCATCGTCCGGTAGTCGAGCAAACGGTGCCTCTTGCCAGAGGCCTGCAACCAGATCCAAGGAACGCCGCGAGGAATCGTGACTGCCGTCAGGCTCCGCGTCGCATGGATGGGTCTGGGGCGAGCCGAGGGTACCACGCTCAGCGGCGGCATGGGCCAGGCCGCTCATGTTTGGGGATGAGAAGAGGCCAGGCGATGCATCGGCTGCGTCGTCGTTAGGAAAGCGTGATTTGGAGAATGAAGATTTCACAGCATATGCCACGGGGTGCACGGATGAAAGACGAGATGGCGTGATGATTACCGAGATGCCGTTATCCCAGCTACGTCGCAGAAAGTCGAGATAGAATTTCCAGGCGCGTGCAGAGCAACAACGGTGGAATGTCGTTGAATGGTCTGAACTTTGAAGGCGGCTAGCCGGATTGGGGGATGGATGGGACTGGCAAAATGTAAAGACTGGCAGCCAGCAAGTGGACATGGACAGCCAAGACTGCCGCGTGGCCAATCAGCGTGTGGCATCTGCGTACAGCAGTTGAAGTGGCTCTGGCCGCGCCGAAAGTAGGCGGTGAGAACTGTCAATTGCACCAGAACAAACGCTGTGCACAGCCAGTGACGTAGCCGCGCTGAAGCGTCGGTTTCTTTCCCTTTCAACCACTTATCATCTGCTGGAACAGCCGTGGAGCTCTCAGCAACGCATTCAGACCTATCAGGCTAAGTGATCAATGTCAGGCACATATATATGTGTGGGTCCGCGAGCTTTCGCTAATCGATAACTTGAACATTTGCTCAGCTACCGCGGCATCATGGCAATGAAATGAAGCATCCCTTTTGTGGTCAAGGGCTGCAGGCCAGCCGCCCTTGAGAAAGGCGAAACAACGTCCGCTTCGTGTCATCTTCACAAAACGTACTGCAATGAAGAAAAATTCTTCACCTTGGAACAGATTTCATGGTTGTTTTGAGGGCACATGGAAGCAGACGGACTAGAGCAAAGGTGGCCGCAGATTGGAGAAGACCTAGACCAAAATCATACCTCTTAGATGTGGAAGACAGCCAAGCCAGAAATGAAAGGGAGTATTGGACCGTTGGCTTGACAGTTCATGGCAAACTTTGAGAAGTTGTTGATTCGAAAACAATAACGTTGACTCCTTCGAGCTTGAGCTGATGCTGCCTACCGCGCCTGGCTCCCTTGGGGCCTCCTTCAGTTTGAGGCCTCCTTCAGTTACGGGCCTCCTTCAGTTACTAGGACGGTGCAGTTTTGTGGCACTGAAATTTTCACGGTAGTTGGGTTCCATTATTGCTTGAACATAGCGCCTCCTCAATACCGAGCTCCGGTATTTGAGACGAGGCGGTATTTCAAGGCTTCCAGGGTCAAGAGCGGGCGGGATTCGACCCCGCGACCAAGACCAGAATCCGGTGAAGCGTGCGTGCAGTAGGCAACTTGCGCATGACTGGGTGAGACTTTTACCTCACCGCCTCCCACTTTGCGCACGGTTCAGGTCTGTGAAGCGATGCAGTCTGCAGGTCTGCAGTGCAGGCCTGTGCCTGCCCTACTCAACGCTTTGCCCCGCCTCCTTCCCTGCAAATTCTGCCACTTCTGTAAACCCCGCCACTTGAAAACTTTCTTTGCCACCACTACATAATCAATCCATATTTTCTGTGCCAAAAGCCCCTCGTTGCTTGCAATCGACGACGTCAGAGCCGCGTGGTCCTCTTTATTTCTGGGTTTTACAAACCCATCAGACGACAACACTTTTGCTCCATCATCACCGGATAGAAAAACTGTTTATCGAAATAGTATCCAACTTTTTTCTCCTTTCCGCCATGGCTAGTGTCGCCGCCGCGGCAGCGGGCGCGGGCACTGTTGCATCACATCCATACACATGCAACACTTGCCAGGTCGCTTACCGCAACATCGACCTGCAAAAGGGACATATGAAAAGTGACTGGCAGTAAGTGACTTGCCGATGCTCAACTTTTTTTTTTTTTTTTTCCAGGGTGTGTCTCGGTTACGAATATTCGTGTGTTAACTTGCTGGTACAGCCGATACAATTTGAAACGTCGAGTTGTTTCGCTCCCACCAATCTCGTCGGAAGTTTTTTCGGAAAAGGTGCTTCAGGCTCGCGCTTCTTCAGCAGCCGAGGCTGATAAGGCATATTTTGAGCGCGCCTGCGAGGCTTGCAGCAAGACTTACTATAGTGAAAATGCTTACCGGAATCACTTGCTCAGCTCTAAACACAAAGCCAATGAGACTACTCCTGCTGGTCCACGCCGCCGCCAAGACGAGGACATGGCTTCAGTGATCAGCTCAACTTTCTCTCTCGGAGAGCCAACTTTGGTCGCCAAAAATGATCTAGACTCTGACGCCGAGGACGAATTCAATCAAGTCATTGAGAGTTTGCAAAAGGCCAAAGTGACTGCTAATCAACGGCCGTCGCCCGTCAGCAGGCCATCAAACCCCAAGCTGGCTGCTCATAATAAAGACGGTAATAAAGAAGAGGATTCTGAGTCAACGACCCCATCCCATTCTGTTGTTGAGCCCACCTGGTCACGGAATTCGTGCATTTTTTGTAATTTTGAGTCTCCTTCATTGCCGCTCAGCGTCCAGCACATGGAGCGATTCCACGGCATGTTTATCCCGGAAAAGGCGTACTTGGCCGATTTGGAAGGTCTTGTGAAGCAGCTCCAACGCCAGGTCAGCGAAGACCACGAGTGTCTGAGTTGCGGCAAAATAAAGTCTAGCGTATTCGGTGTGCAGACACATATGCGAGACAAGGGACATTGCAAGATTCCTTTTACGTCAGAGGAGGAACAACTGGCCATTGGTGACTTTTACGATTTCCGAAGCACATATTCTGATGATGAGGACGAAGAAGATGAGGAGGGTTCCGACACAGAGGAGGAAGCACGAGGAGGCGCCAAGCTAGGCTCCAAAAGAAAAGAAAAGATTGGAGGCGAGGATGGTCAGGAGATGGGCGAGGGTGAGGATGGTGAAGGATGGGAGACGGATAGTTCCGCGTCGTCTCTCGATTCGGCCGATCTTACCGCAGTTCCTGCCGAAGGTCACATCCACCAGTATGAACGTCTCAACAAACACCCTCACCACTCAAGTAGAGATCCTCGCCACCATCGGCAGGCCGACGGGTACCATTCCCGTGCGCACAAGCACACGCATGCTGCCTTCTACGACGACTACGAATTGCATTTGCCAACGGGCAAGTCGGTGGGTCATCGCTCATTGAACAAGTACTTTCGTCAGAACCTCAACAACTATCCTACCCCGGAAGAACGGGCCGAGCGACTTGCCATTGAGGGTGCCAACTCGGATGGCGAGGAGCGTCGCAAGAAGGATGGCAGTGTCGTTCTTCGCAATGGTCAGCGGTTTAAGCGAGATGTCGTACCTCGCGGGGCAGCTGGTTTGGCTAATGTGACGGATGAGAAGAAGAAGGCGGTTCGCAAATCTGAGCATCGTGGCCGGGACCTGGAACAGTTCAACACCAAGAAAACGGACTGGTCGTATGGCAAGAGAGCCAACAACCAAAAGACGTACTACTATCGTTATGATGGTGGTGGTTAGTCGCATAGACGACGCCGTAAATAGATATGACTTGATGTTTTTGATGCAATGACATGTGAAATTTTTTTTTGGTCATCTAGTCTTGGTGGTAGGTGTAATGAAGTCAAAATAGAGTTCTGGTCGTGAAAACCAATTGAAGAGGTTGAAGATGAAGCCCTCGCCCAGTGATGATCTTCATGACCCTTCTTCTCTGGAAGCTAGCTACTGGGGAAATGAGGAGCCAGGAAGGCATCCGTCCCATCTGACATTAAATCGCAAGCTTCCATCTCATGTAGTAAACCAGAGGTTGGACATTCCTAAATGCTATATCTAGATGGGCACAGTCGGCTATCACCACAGGGAGGGGAGAACAAAAGCCAGGCTGAAATGCGGCTGGGGCTGAGTGCTGAGACGGGCCGTGGTCATTACAGAGAGCAAGGAAGAAACTGGTTGTCCACGGTATTTTGGGCAAATCATGTCATCTCGTTTAGGCAGTGTTACCGTGAATGTCGATGCCATTGGGTGCCAGTTTGTTCACGACTGGATGAGCTTCAAAGTTGGATGGGGAGAGGAGGCCCCCGCGTTGGATGTCGGCAATATGAACATGGTTCTTTTTTTTTTTTTATCGCGACGCTCGAAACAGTCAGTTGGCTGGGAGCTGAGAGGTTTCTTGCCAGCATTTCGGTGTTGGGACTGTGCCATCCTTGTCTTCGTCCTCTTTGCTTCTCCTGCCCTTGCCCTGTTGGCTGTTGGCGCGCACTGACTAACTAGCCTTTTGCTGGAGGAAGTTTGGGAAAAAAAAAATTGGGGTGGAATAGAAGGCTTTCCTGTCCATTTCACATTGGTTTTCGAGGTTTTTGCTGCTCGGTTCCCGCAACTCTCGGGATTTGCAAAGTTCGTCTACCCGCCTGGCAGTCGGCGAGTTCGCTTGCTGAGACCGAGGACGAAACATCACACTCGAGTGCTGGACCTGCGCAATGATGGGGAGGGAAAACATGACGCGAGGACGTGTTCAAGTCCTCTTATCGCTCTGCCTCCTTCCTTTGGCCGTCGCGTTCGAAAGCGACTTCTCGTTCTACCCGCAGAGGGCCCTGCCATGCCTCAACTCCGCATCCAAGGCATCCAGGTGCTCCAGGGCCTCTGTCAAGGACCTGAACACATGTCTCTGCGGCAGCGGCGGCAACTTCATCATCCAGGCGGCGCAGTGTCTGGGCGAGCAGGACAAGGCGGATGTGCAATCCGTCTACAGCACCATGGCCGAGGCGTGCGCCCATTCGGGAACGCCCATGACTATCAGCCAGCAGGACTTTTTTGACGCCGCGGCTGGGAAGGTGCAGACGACTTCGTCTGTTGTGACACGGACAGCAGAGCCGACTGGAAGGGCGACAGCGACGGAAACGGCGACGACGACAAGTTCAGCTACACCAGGATCAAGCGGGAAGAGCGCGTCCACCGGCCTATCCAAGGGAGCCGTCGCTGGCATCGCGGTCGGCGCCGCGGCCGTGGGCGTCCTGGGCACCGCGGCCCTCGTCATGTTCTACCTCCGGAGGCGCAGGCAACAGACGGGCGCGGAATCGCATCCCATGCTTGGTCAGGGCGACTACTACCGCAATGCGCCGACGACGTTCCCGCCGAGCGAGCCGTTGCCTGACTTGACGGGACGGTACGCGGCTGACCAGAAACCTGCGTGGGGGGTGAGTCCGCCGCCGACGCCAAACTCGCCGCAGACGAGCCCCGTTGCGCACTCTGGTCACCCGCCGCAGGCCGTTGTTTCCCCGCCCCGGTCTGCGCTCAGGAACTCGGGATATCCGTCCGAGATGCACGGCGGCCGGATGGGACAGACGTTTGAGCTGGATGGCTCGAGTGCGCCGGCGCCTGCGCAGGCCCAGTTGGCGGTGGAGATGGAGGGATCGCAACCGGCTAGACATTCGAGAGTCTATCAGCAAATGTTTTGATGGCGAGGGCGAGGGCGATGGCGGTGAAGGATGTCGATCGGTCGGATAGCACACTTTGGCGCTGTAGGGTAGTTGGCGCCCGCCTGGTCGTGGCACGGAACGTTTGATGATGGAACGGCGACCGCGGTTGCTTGTACAGAGTCTTGAATCACATTTTCGAGCAATGACATTCGGCTTCAGAAGCGCAAGGTACAGCGGAGGCGACGCGCGTGGAATTTGACGTTGCGAATGACGGATGGATGAGACAAAACTACCAGAGACTGGCGGCGTTATGGAGACCCCCGGGCGTCTGGGGGGGGTATCCATCGATTGTCAGATGGGAAGGCGCGCGGAGTCTCGGCACCTGCCAGTCACCCAGGTCAAGGTCGTTGATAGCTTCACGGATCGCAACGTGTGCGCGGCGCCGGTACATCATCATCCGACACCTGGTGCTTTCAAAGTCCTCCATCGAGTCCTCCATCGAGTCCTCCATCGTGCACGATACTCGCGTCCCCACAATGGCGCCAACCACGAAAACGGTACTCATCACAGGGTAAGTCTGACGGGCCCCTGACGAGAGAAAAAAAGGCGACACCACGGCTCTGACGCCTCGCAGCTGCTCACCCGGAGGGATTGGACACGCCCTGGCACAGGCGTTCCACAGCCAAGGTATGGACGGGCGCCTACATGTTTTTGCCCGAGCGCAGGCGTCTTAACCCCTCGCAGGCTGCCACGTCATTGCCACGGCGCGCAAGGCCGAGGTCCTCAAGACGCTGGAAGAAGAGGGCATGACGGCCGTCGAGCTGGAAGTCACGGACGCGAAGAGCATCGCTGCTTGCAGAGACCAGGTCGCCAAGATCACCGGCGGGAGACTCGACATTCTCGTCAACAACGCGTGAGTCGGGCCTCTGATACGTCCGGTCCGGACAGGAGGAGGCTTTCCCTCTCCCCGCCGCCGCGCCAGCAACGTCCGAAACAGTGCCTAACCTTTTTTTTTTGTCGCAGCGGTCGCACGCACAACATTCCCGCTCTGGACATGGACCTCGATGACGTGCGCCAGTCGTTCGAGGCCAACGTCTTTGGCCCCATGGCCATGTGCCAGGCCTTTGCGGACCTCCTCATCCCCGCGCGGGGCCTCATCCTGCAAGTCTCGTCCGTGTCGTCCGTGGTGCCCTACGTCTTCGCCAGCATCTACGCGTCCACCAAGGGCGCGCTGAACTCGTATTCCCGCGTCCTGCGCCTCGAGCTCAAGCCCTTCAACGTCCGCGTCATGGTCGCCACGACGGGCACTGTCCGCTCCAACATCATGAATCATCTCCATCGGCCTCTGCCCGCCGGCTCGCTCTACACGCCCGTCGGGCACGTCTTCGCCCAGAGACTGCGCTTCAGCCAGACCAGGCGCACCATGGACACGCAGGCCTACGCGAGGGCCATCGTGGGGCAGGCTCTCAGGGGAGAGGGCTGGCTGGGAGGCTGGCTTGGACGAACCCCAGACTGGTACTGGGCCGGCGGGTTCTCGTACACGGCCTGGGCCCTGAGCACTCTCTTTCCCACACGGTTGGCTGACGCTGCCGTTGCCTGGTTCTTCAAGGTCGGTGTGTGGTCCAGGAGGCTTCGTGCTGACAAGAAGAGGGACTGAACGCGCTCGACGTGCAGCGGCTAGTCCGTGTCGACGAGGGGGCTGGTAAAGGTGTCGAGGTGCGGTGCGGGAAATGGCGCAAGGACATGTAGCTCCGGCTTTATCTGTGCACATTATTCTGGCTCCGTGAATCTTGCATCGCATAGTTTCATGTGCCATGCAGCAGCACGTGTGGCGAACCCAGAAGAGCAGTCCAACACCTTCTTGATTCATCCCCGTATCCATCAATTTACTCCGTGGGCGCGTGAACAAAATTTGCAAAAGGAGCCAAAGGCCGTCCCATCTTGGCCAGGGACGCAAATATCCTTCTGCAAGGGGCGACAAAGCCACGGGGTGTAGTGTAATACCCAGCTCTACTTCCTTTGATACTCTAGGCCTTTTGCTTGGAGTACTCTTTTAAACAGTGTCCCTGTCCTCATGCTTTACATCCCAGTCCTGCTCCTCCTTGATCCAGGGCCCAGCTCTACTTCCTTTTACACTCTAAGCCTTTTGCTTACAATACTCTTTTAAACAGTGTCCCTGTCCTCATACTCCACGTCCCAGTCCTGCTCCTCCTCGACCCGGTCATTCTCCTCCTTGACCCAGGACCCGTCCTGAACGGGCCGCTACCTCCTCCCTGGAATACAACCTGTGATCCCCAAAGGGATTCCGAAACATCCACCACGCGACCTCGGGACGATCCGAACAGTGGGCCCCAACGGCGCGCTCGACAGAAAGACGGCTGACGTCCCGCAGATACCCGAAGCGTTGCTCGAGAAAGCTCCCGAGGAACGTCTCGCAGGAAACAGCGTGCCCCTTGATGATGGCCTCGCGGATGGCGATGCGCTGCTCATCCGTGTACGGCGAGCCATCGTGCCTGTTGCGCGTTCCCTGCAACCGGGCCAGCAGTGCTTCTTTGACCATCTCGAGGCGGCGCTTCTGCCCAAGGATGTGATCCTGCGCCATTTGGCCGAGCCCCCAGGAGGTCATCCGCTCGCGCCACAGGGTTGGTTGCTCGTCAACGGCCTGCGTCGGAAAGGTCTCGACGCTTTTGCCCACCCAGCGGATGAAGGATGCGCCGTGAGCGTTCTGGTTCGTCTGCCAGGCGCGTGTTCGGCCGGGTCCCCGGAGCCATTCGGCCCAGATGCGCGCCGCGTGGTCGGCTTCGAAGCCGAGGAAGTGGATGGTTGCCCGCGAGATGAGCTCGTCGGGGATGAGCCGGAAGAAGTGCGTCTGGTAGCACGTTTGGACCGCGTCCCACGACGCGAGGGGGAGGTTGGGGTACTGCCTGTCAGGGGCGTCGCAGAGCAGACGGCGGTGGACGTTTCGGAAGCCAGTCGTGGGGCTGGCGGGGGTGATGAGGCCGATGAACTCGAGGATGGCGCGGTCGCTGTCGGAGAAAAGGGACATTCTCTTTCTTCTTGGTCTTTTTTTGTGCTTGGCAAATGATTGGAGCAGAAATAATGACAGGACGTAGCTAGGTGCGTACATGGCAAACGGCGTCGGCATGCTCAAGGCATGACGCGGAAAGGGAAAGTTGCGGACTGGTCTGTTTTGTAGCTTGCTCCTGCCGCTTCGTAAAAAATAGAAGAGCCACCGCCTTTCGAGGTTAGAGATGAGCTTCTTGAATGCTACACGTGCCGGTACGGCGTGGCCGCCCCGAGGAAAGAGAAAGAGCTAATTAGCTTGCTTAGTTGCATAGGCGTGGCCGATTTTTGCTTTCAAGGAAAGAGAATTGCATTTGCGTCATCATTTGCTGTCATCATTCTTCTTCTTTTCTGAAAAGACCCTCATCACAGCCATCCTCAGTCAACTCCGTCCCTCCACACCAAGAGGCCCTTGGCATAGAGTCCGGCAATGATGCCGACGCCTCTACTAGGATCCTTGGCTGCCGTGGCACTACTGGGATACTCGATGCCGGCGTACAGACTTTTCAATCCCTCTTCCTCACTCCACTCAGCAACCCACGATGGTGCCGCCGGGCATGTCTCGCAATACGCCTTGACGTCTTTGCCCGCCTTGTCAAGCTCCACGGGCTCGTTGCAAACATGCCGTGTCTGCGAAAACTTGGCCAAGGAAGGGAAATGCGGGTGGCCTGCGACGTAGAGCTTCCCGCCGTGTACGGACAAATTGTCTGGTAAAAAGGGTACGCGGAAGGATGTCTTGAAGGCGAGGGAGGCGTCTTGTTGCATTTCGTACAGATAGACCGAGCTGCGGGAGCATGCGGCCACGGCAACAGTCGTCTTGTTTAGCATCTCGATGCCGTTGGCGAACGCCGCCCGGGCGACGACCCTGACGGACGCGGCGATGAGGCCGTTCTTTTCTTCCCCCAGCTTCACATGCACCACTGAGCCAGACGGAAGCGCGAGCATAGTCTCGATTTTGGAGAGCCATTTCGACTTGTTGGCCACAACGTAGTGATCGTTGGTAACATAGAGCTCGTTCGCGTTGACCATGGCGATGGAGTTGGGCGCATGGATGAGCGGGTGCTGGATTGTGCCCGTGTGCGTCGCCGTCAAGCTGTCCACGTCGAGGGTGAATCTCTCGATGCGCGAACCAGCCCGAGCATGGCTCACGGCAAAAAGCGTAGAGGTTGCTTCATCAAAAGCCAGGCCGAGGGTATGAAAGTCGTCTTTGCCAGGGAAGCCAACGAGGTCGATTTCCTGGAGCGCCTCGGCGTCTGGCATGGACGCGTCTTTGTAGTCAAAGATGTAGAGGCTTGCGCTTGCGCTTACGAGCGGTTCGAGGAAGACTCCCTGCCGAGTTTTGGTGTTTTTTCCCCCGTTCTTGTGTCAAAAAATGCACACTTGAATACGATTGCAGATGGAGGTAACCGTAGGGAGCCGCCACGCTACTCACCATGACGGTGTTCCATCGCTCGCGTCCAACGTCACAGGCGACAATGGCCACGCCCTGGCTCTCTAGGATGAGCGCGTCCTCGCAGCTCCGCACCCGATCAGCGAATTTGACCTCGTAGCTCGAAAAGGTCTTGATGTTGGGAAGGCGCCCGGGAGCATTTCTGTAAATCGTGTACAATGTCTGGGCGCGGTAATAAAGCAGGCAAGATAGAGCCACTGCCAAGATGGACTGCGAGGTGTCAGTCCCTTTGAGCCCAAACAAGCAGGCAGACCATAGTGAAGGTCGAAACGATGGATAAGACTGACCAGGAGATGCCGCAGGTACGCCATGGCAGCTCCACGGGTGGCCGGCGCGGTCAATCAATGTTGAAGGCAGTCGTGTGCGAGGGGCATCGAGGCGAGGCACCGCGCTTTGAGAAGAAACGGAGACTGGAATGAGACTTGCACCGCGTTTCGCAGGACGGACCAGAAGCAAGCCCGCATTCGTTGACGATGCATCCGCCTTGTGTGACTCGAACGCATCCTTGGGCGTCATGTGTGTCGTGCGTCATGTGTGTCGTGCGTCATGGTGTCGTGCGTCATGGTGTCGTGCGTCATGGTGTCGTGCGTCATGGTGTTTTGTGGAGGTCTGATCCGTGATGACTAACTCCGAGCACATTGCAGCGACGTCCAGACTCGACACTCTCCAACCCATGCATGTCATGATGCGCGAATCCATGTGCACATCCCTCTCCTTTTCTACATCCAATCCTTGCAGCTTCGCCCCATTCGGCCCGTTGGTCTCGAGATCTGCACAGCACGAGCGCCCCTCATCCCCCGTGTTCGCATCCCCCGTCAACAGCCCCGGCTCCGACAAAACATGCTGCCTTCAAGATGGTAACGCGGCTTCGACGAGCGTCAAAGGCTGATCGGACGCAAACTGCCGGCCGTGTGTTGAGGGGCGTGAAACTTGTCACGACGAGCAGCCACAAACACGTTGCAGACGAGTACGAGTACAATTCCGAGCTTGGATTTTTTTTATTCGACCTTTCACACAAGGCGGCTGCGAGAATGGCGTTGGTCCGCAGCTACCCTGGACAGTTTGATTCCATGTTTCTGTACAAGGGTCAGAAGAAAAAAAAAACACATGTAAATCGGCCTGCTGCAAGGGAGATTTCACCAGAGGCCACCGGATGAACAACAGGAAAAGCATGAACATTGACGCTAGATCCTTGTGTGAGTCCGGATTGAACGACACCATCATGGAGTGACAGGCAGCGTTGAACCCGCCGGCTACGAATTTCCATCCCGTGAATGAACAACTTTCCCTGCGAGGGAGACGGTTTTCGCTTCCGATATCTACCAATGTCCCATCCCCAAAGAGAGACCAAGTTTTTCCCTTGACCAACTCATTCATGCAGGGAGACTCGGATCGAAGACACTAGCACCCATGGACAAAGTTGCCCGTTGCCAAGATTGATGCCGCGATTACGACTTGTTCCTTGTCCATTTTCTCAACTCTTCTTGGGAAAGGAAAGGGAGAAGCGCAAATAATGCATAGACATGATTTACGAGCTTGAGAAGGGCAGGAAAAAATGGGGACACAGGATTTTCCCTTTTACAAAAAAAGCAAGCACGCACACACACACAACACGAAAAAGAAGAAGAAGAAGAAGAAGAAAAAGAAGGGAAGCAGAAAGGGTGGAGGGGGGCGGAGGGAAAGGATCACACGAAGCCATGTCTAATTACAGTAACTGTTACGCGTATTGTTTGTTTTTTTCTCTGCACTTCTAGACCCAATGAAACGCTTCTTGGCCTCGTTGGTTTTAGCGCGTTTCCTTAAAAACTAGTGCAGATTATCAGCTTCGGATTTGTCTTTAGCGTCGTGGGAGAAAAATTTTCGGACTCGGGAACTCGGTCGTTGCTTCGTCGTTGCTGTGATATCGCCGCGATGAGCATGTCATGCTGATGTCAGTGCTGAAAAAGAAGAAGCGAAGCAAAGAAAAGGGCTTCAGCTCTATTGAGGACCTCGGCATCGCGGGAAAAAAAAAACAAAAAAAGGAGAGAAAAAGGAGAAAAGGACAGCGAGCAAGCTGGAGGGGAACGCGCAAAGCTGACAAGAGGTGGCTAAGCCGGACGATGATTGATCCGCAAGTGGTCGGTCCCGCAGAGCCCCTTGTGCCCGAAGCAATCGTATTTTATTTGACGCACCAGGGCGCTTTTAAGAAAAAAAAAAAAAAAAAAAAAAAAAAAAAAACCGTAAAGCCGCAAGGGGAGATTGGGGTACATGGATAAATACCTACTTCTTTCCTATCTACCTACCTACCTACTAGTGACGCGACGCGACCCCCTTTGGAGGTTTTTGAAAAAACAGAGCACGCGACGGGGTGCCACGCGCGAAGGGGGCGACGTGGTTCGATGCTGCTGTGCATATAGTGTGCATGTACATGGTACATGGGCAGGGCCCCTTCCTGCCTGCTGCATGCTTGTCCAGGTTCTTACCATGCGCGGATTAATTTTGTACGTGATGTTGAGAGGACACAGGCATACAAGGCAAATTGCACAGCACACCCATAGGGATGTGCATCCCCCCCTTTAACCCACATGGTCCACTGGTCCATACACGACAGCCCGGGGATAAAACGTCCGGCCTGTGCATGCTCCTCCTAGTGTGCACGCTGCATGGCTGCTTGCCTGCCGGGACGGTACCCACTGCGTCCGGACCTGGGGCTCCTGGCCTGGAAGAAAATCTCGGAAATTGAACAAATCGATACTATCGATTTCACCGGGCAACGCAACCGAATATGGTTCATCGTCTCGTGTTCTAGCACGGAAGCAAGGCGCGGACGCGGGCGAACATCCGGCGTTTCCGACCAAGCTCTTGGAAATGCCCGACGACGGTTTCCGGGTGTCTGGCCAACGTCGCCAAGTGTGCGCAGCCCGGGGGAAAGCAGCGGCTGGCAGCTGGTTAGCCGCTGGGAAAGCTGGACGTTCACTTGGTCTTGGTTTGGGTGTCTGCGTGCAGGCGCTCGGCGTGGCCAACAACGGCGCATGGGCACGCCGTTGTGACCTCACTGACCGACCCGCCTCGATGGGCGCTAGCTCGGGGCACCGTGTCTTGCCTGCCTCCAGCCTGCCGTCTCCATCCATTGCCCAGGGCATCATCGCCCTGGCGCCCCACTCCTCGACGCACCTTCCCCACATGTACGCCCGCACACAGCAGCAAAACTCGATCGATCGGCCGCTCGGATCACGGCATCGCCACGAACTGCACCTTGCGTGCTTGCTTGTCCGTGGAAGATTGGGATATCGGATGTGCGTGTCCCTCGAGGTCCGGCAGCGTCCGACAGAGACTCCCATCAAGCATCACGGCCTGTGGCCTTCCAAATGCCTCTTCTCGTGACACCAAGCGGATGCGCACTGCTCGCGCCTCCGTCGAGGTTCATTCACGGCCATCTATTCGCGCGCACAAAGCCCGCACGCGGTCCACCTTTTCCTCCAACCATTTTTTACGCCCTAGCGAATTCTGGTTAGTCGGCGACATGGTCCCTGCACGTCACTCGCGTCTGCTGGGATATGGAGGGCCCGCTGTCGAGGGCAAGTGGCACCGTCTGTGCCGAGCTGCCACGAGCCAGGTCCGGCGATGGGCCATCGTATTCGTGGGCGGGCTCCAAGAAACTACCGTGGACGATACGTGGATTGGCAACTTGCTGAATGTGCTACCTTGCCCCTTGCCCCCACACAGTCTGGTTGGGCAATCCATCTGGCCGTCACCTTCTGCTTGGCTTCCTTGGCCCGACAAGGGACAGTGGAAGGGGCAGCACGGGGGGTTTCATGCGGCCTTGGCAACTCCGCCTGACTGGACGACGTGGCCCCTTCTGGGAATAAGGGCTGCAAGGGAGGCTGGGCCTCGGAGGGAGCTGAACTGCTAGTACACCATGGAGCACCGTATGAACATCACGACCCAGCATTGTGCAACGCGTTCGAGTCCATCAAAACAATTCATGGAAAACGGAAGCATCCATCAACAGGAACAGTCGAGGTAGTCTGGCAACAGGCGCGCGCATGGGACAATTTCGTCCACATGCAGTTGTTGGGATACCTAACCACATCCCATGATGGAAAGGGAAGGAGGTTAGGGCTGGATTGGCAACCAAGGCACCTACTAAGGTTAGGTAGGCAGGCACCCTGGTGCCACTTGCCTTGTTGCAGGTTGTTGTCCGCGGATTGGGAAGAGAAAAAAAGAAGAAAAAAAAGAGGACGAGGGCGCTGTTCAAATGCAAATGACCAGCCACCAACTCAACAGTACTCGATCAGCAAGGACTCCAGCCTTCCTCACTCGGCACATACGACCAGCCTCCTCGAAGGCGGCGACTCCATCTACTGATCTACAGGTGTGCAGCACAGCCACCTCGAGACTCTCTGCCAGTCAAGGATGGCGCGAGGCCTCGGCGACGACGCCCGGGGAGGTAGCCAGGCAGGTCATGTGTGTGCGATGTGGCGTGTGCCTCCCGTGCCGCGGGCTTGGTGGCTTGGCCCAGCCAGGACTACTGTAGCCGCAATGTCGGCCATACCTTTCTGCATGGGCCTAACGTGCTGCTAACAAACTCTTGGAGTCTCCAGCCACCACTCAGCACGGAAACGCATGGCCGTTCCCACGGACTGCGTGCGTGTCCGTGGCCCCACAGCCTTTGCTTTGCCGCCTTTCTCGAGTGCTGCACATGGACACTGTACATGGACACTGTACAAGATGCTGCCCATGGATGCTGCCCATGGATGCTGCCCATGGATGCTGTACGGGGACACTGTACAAGGATGCTGTACATGGATGCTGTACATGGATGCTGCCCATGGATGCTGCCCATGGATGCTGTACAGGGACCCGCCGCTTGCTGGGCCGCGAAACCGGTAGTGACAACCGACCCGGCGAGAATCTGGTCAGGGACTGGACGTCACCCAAAGCCAAGAAAAGACGAGGCTGACGCACGACCGCCCGTCTGTCTGCAGCATGGGCAACATCTGAAGTCACACTGCCTGTCTGGAACAGCGGCGTTGCTGCAGACTGGCTGGCTGGGAACAAGAACCGGTTCGGGAACAATGTCTGATGACTGACTCTTCCTCATTCATTTCCTTCGCGGGAGGCCCCAGTTTCCATGACGCCGGCGACCTCGCAGTCGATGGGCAGAGTCGCCTTTCCCATTCGAGCTTTGGCCTCTCCTTGCTTCTTTTTCTTCTTACGAAGCTTTTACGAAGCTTTGAACTGGTCATCACGTTGCCAGAGGGAATGTTCCGAAAAGGCAAAGACGACACCAAGCGCTAGGTTCTTCGCCCGAACGACGGAGCAATGTGAAGTCCCATGTGGATCTCGGAAACGGCGACACTGTATACACCACCACACCAAGGGCGGCCGGCCTTACGCCTCGCTAGCTGGCCCGTCGTTCCAGTCTCGTGTGGATATGGGATGGAGCATTGGAGACGTGGAGCATTGAAGGCGTTGTCCAGGCAAATGCTAGCCTGCATCCTTTCACAGCGGCCGCATGTGAACTCGCTTGGCTATAATACACCCGTTCCCACCCCTCCTGCTTCATTCTGTCTCTGATCATCAAACCACACTAGCACACTCACTCAGACATCTGCTTCATCTTGTTCGCCCTTGTCTGCAGCATCTATTGACTTGTTCCCTCCATCGTTGGGAGAGTCAGTACAGCCTATCGTTATTAAATCAGACGCCGTCGCTTCGGGTCCGAGTTTTTTTTTTTTTATTAATAAAAATTCGATCGCGTCTTCATTTACATCGCCTTTCTTTGCTTCTATCCGTCTCACATCTTTCTCACAAGGTTAGTTTAGTATCAGTCCACCTTGAGCTGACTTTTGCCCGGGCTTTCATCTTCCGCACCGCCGAGTCTCTTTTCTCAACCTCGGCCACGACTCGTTGTCGACACATCAATCCTTGGATCGCAGAGAGCTAACAGGTTCGAAAAACAGCAAGATGAAGTGGTCCGCTGCTGCCGTTGGACTCGCCGTCTCTGTTGCGGCCCAGGACGTCCTCAAGCCTGACAGCCCTCCTCCCGCTGGCTGCAGCACATCTCACGATGGCAGATTCCAGGTTTCCGTCTACTCGCTGGGTCAATCCAAGCGTGACCTGCAGAAACGTTCTTGCGATGATGAGAATATTCTGACCATGACCCTGAAAGACGGTGTCTTGAAGGATGCCAAGGGCCGAATCGGTTCCATTGTCGCCAACTACCAGTTCCAGTTCGATGGCCCCCCGCCCCAGGCTGGTGCCATCTACACTGGTGGTTGGTCCGTTTGCAACAATGGCTCTCTCGCCCTCGGCGGCTCCACGGTTTTCTACAGATGCCTCTCTGGCGACTTCTACAACCTGTACGACCGTCACTGGGCCGCTCAGTGCGACCCTATTGACATCGTGGCCTTCTCCTGCGAGGCCGCCCGTCCCGCCACTACTCCTGCGTCTGTGGGACAGATTCCGGACGGCCAGGCACAGGGTGCTCCTGGTCCTGCTCCTCCTGTTGCCCAGATCGCTGATGGTCAGATTCAGCAGCAGCCCAAGACTGCCTCTGCTCCCCCTCCTGTCGCCCAGATCCCTGATGGCCA
>AFQZ01000718.1:0-26383 GCA_000222935.2 Aciculosporium take MAFF-241224 | reverse complement strand
GAGCGTTCCCAACAATTATTATACTCTTTATCTAGGCTAAAGGGATTATTATATTCTACTTTATAACTTTATAAGCTATAATAGTTACTTAAGTCCTTCTAACTATTATTTTAGTTCTAAGAATAGCCTTTATTATCTTTTTAACTACCTTTTTAACTATAGTTTCTACCTTATTATTAACTGCTTTTATAATTAAAGCTTATAAGCTTCTTATACTAGTTCTTATTTAAGCTATTTTCTTACTTATATTTATAGTAATTTATATAATAAATCTAATAAAAGCCTATACTTTTATTATTTTTACCTTTAAAATAACTTTTATTATTAATTCCTTTAGTAATTTTATTTTATTTTTTAATTTTTTTTATATTATTATTACTTTAGAATTCTCTTTTTAATACTATATTTCTTCCTAAGTAGTGCCTTATTTTTTATTAGTTATAGATTTATATAAAAATTTATTAATTATTATACCCCTTATATTGCTTACTCTCTTTATATAATATGCTATTATTAGGGAAGGTAATTAATAATAAGGAATCTGATTCTATGCTTCTTTTTCATTTTAGGCGTAATACCGCGTTATATCCGCGGTGTCGGCGATTTTTATAAGCTACTTCCTAGCTTAGTATTACTATATTTTAAAAGGTTTTAGTCTAGTATTACCTTTAATAAGTAACTTTATCTCCTAGTACTAGTAGTATTTATTTATATAACTAAAACAGCAAATTAGCTTGCTAAAATCTAGTTTATCTAATTTATCCTATATTTTCTATATAATTATAGGAAGATCTTAACTTAGACTGCTAGTAGGGATCCCTTTTATTAGGAGGGTATTAGTAATTATCTTACCCTTTTTTATATTTTAAAGATACTTTACTATTATTTATCCTTTAAAGCTAAGCATTTCTCTAGGTATATTAACATTAAAAATATTATTTTTATAGTTTATATTTATACTTAAGTTCTTATTCTTATTCTTATTTTAAGCTATAGTCTTTATATAGTATTTATAGGTATTTATTAGGTTAGTATATACCTTCTCTCTCTGCTTATCTTTTTATAAAGCCTTAGCTATTTAGTTATATATAACAGAAATAATATTCCTAGCTATTCTTATTAAGTTCCCTTTAGGGGACTACTTTATAGATTTAGTTACTATTGCTTGCTTTTCTTTATAGGCTAGCAAATACTTAACTAAGATATTAGGATTAAAATCCTTTATATAAAGCTTGTCCTCTGTATCTCTTATAAATATATATTAAAATTATCTAAGAAAGAGCAATAAAAGTTAAAAATAAAATGAAAAAATAACTTAAAGTGCACTATAATTAAAAGCAAGAATAGAAGGTTAAAAAATAAAAAAAAGCAGGAAATTCCATTGTATTAGAAGGTGTAATTAAGAGGTTAAGTAAAAAGTAAAGTAAAATTATAAGTAGTATTATAGGGGAAGTAAGGTTATGTGTTTCTAGCTGTAATCACGTAGGGTCCTGCAGGATGTTAGATCCTGTTAACCTTAAGGTATTATTAGCACTCCTGCCTTATAAGCCCCTTCTTTTTATATTCTTTATCCTAGTTAATTAAATGCTCTTTTAGATATTTATTTATTAACTCTAATGTATTTATCTTTATCTTGCATCTATTCCCCGGCTTATGAAAGGGAGTGGCAGACGCCTTTACAACACTTTGCTAATGCCTAGGTAAAGGGCTAGAGTGTGTTTATAGGGGACTTTAACTAATACCACCCTTTATAGAATAGATTTAGCTAAACCTCTTAAGGGCATAATAAGATATTAAAATTTATAATAAGGTAGTAACTTAGCCTAGCTATGCTATTTAGGGAAGTAATAAGAAAAGAATATAATAATAAAAATAGTAATATTAACTATATATAAACTACTTATAATATTAGTATTAAATTTATTAAGCTAGTAAAAATTACTAGATCTAACTATATACCTTAGCTTATTAGTATTAGAATAAATAAGGAATTAAGTAATAGCCTAGGGTTAGTTTAGGGCTAAAGAATAGCAAATAAAAACCTTATTATAGTAAAGGCTTTAAATAAACTTAAAAAAAAGGGATTAAAGCTCTTACTATATAACTAGTAAGAAATTAATAACTATATATAATAACTTACCTAATAGCTTATAGAGATAGCTAATATAGTAGTACCCAAATAACCTTAAGAGTATAGTAAACTATAGCCTTAGTAAAATAAAAGGGTAAAAAATATAATAATAAAGGCAAGATATACTAATAGGCAGTAGCAGTAATAATAAATATAGGAATTATAGCAGGCCTTAATAAAAGCAATAAAAAAATAAGATTATATTATCTTAAAGGAAAAGAGAAGTAGTTAGTAATAGGCAGTTAATAAGTTATTTAAATTAAAAGGGAGCCTCTAGACCCTAAAGTACTAGGCCTAGCTATAAAGTAGACTTTCTCTTAAGATATAATAAGTCCTATTACTAATTTAGCTAGGAGATAATAATAGGGAGAAGATAATAAAGGTTATATATAAGGATAAGGTAAAGGTATTTATAAAGAGGTTTTTTCCTTTATTTATAGCTAGGGCTCTAGGTTTAGAGATAAAGGTAGAGATAAGATATTATAGTAATAATCAGATAGTTCTTATATTTATAAAGGAGGAAATTAAAGAAGTTATAAAGAATATAATAAGTTAAAAAGCCCTAGGGCTAGATAAGCTACTAATAGGTTTCCTTAAGCTATATAAAGCAGCTCTAATATTATATTTAATATGCCTTATAAATATATACTATAGTTTAAAACACTATCTAGCCTCCTTCTAGTAAGTAAAGGTAATAGTTTTATATAAACCTAGAAAAACCCCTAAGAAGTTAGATAAACTAAGGGGGTAAAGGCTAATATTACTATTAAATATACTAGGAAAAGTAATTAAGGGAGCTATTATAAGGAGAATTACTATTATAGTAAAGAAAGGCTATATACTACTAGATATATAAATAAGTAATAAGGCTAGTAGGTTAATAAAGGTAGTACTAAACATACTAAAAAAGGTTATAAAAATAGTATAGCATTACTAGAAGATAGTATTATTATTATAGCTAGATATTACTAAGGCATTTAACACTATTAGCTATAAATAACTAATCTGCACTATAAAGGAGTTAGGACTATTAAGGTAAATAGCTAGATAGGCATAGGGCTTTATATTAAAAAAGAGCGTATAATTAGTATTTAATAGGTATATTACTAAGAAAATCTAAGTTACTATAGGGGTCCTATAAGGGTTACTAGCATCTCCTATCCTTTTCTTACTTTATATTATACTACTATATTAAAAACTAATAGCAGTAGAATTAATATTAATATTAGGGTTCTTAGATAATATAAATATTATAATATATAAAAAAATAGTAAAAAAGACTAAAGTATAACTAAAAAAAGCCTAAAGGATATATAAGAAGTAGTTAAAAGAGTATAAGCTAAGGTTTAACCTAGGAAAGAGCAAGTTAATATACTTTATAAGAAAGAGGCAGGTAATTATAATAATAATCTAACTTAAAAAAATAATAATATAACTAATATAATTAGTATAATTTCTAGGGGTTTAGATTTACTAAAAGCTTTATTAGTTAACTTATATAAAAAAGGTAAATACTAAATTATTATAGTAGAAGTTTATACTTATAGCACTAGCTGTATTTATATAGGGATGCTAACTAAAGTATATAAAATCCCTTTATTATTATTATTATTATTATTCATGTACGCTAGGTAGCTAGAGCCACTAACTAGTTCATCAACTAACTTCTTAATATAGGAAAAACCCTAAGATAGGGGAGAAAACCCATATTCTTTCATATAGCTCCTGCTAAGCCTCTGATATAGAGTCTTTATTATTTCCAACTATTAGTATAAGATATCTGCCAGTTCCCTAGAACTGCAGATAATAATAGAAGTATGGTTGTGCTTTATATAAAAGGTTAGTATGTTAGTAAAAACCCCCTATAAGCACCTCCCCTCCTAGTCTGGCTCTTCCTTTTCTATCCTATTATTTCTATTACCTCTAGTCCCTTTCTCAGCCTTGTTATTATATATCTACCACGCCTTACTAAGCTCCTCTGCTAACCTGTACTACTAAAGTCGCCCAGTTAAAAGCACCCACTTTATAATATTTAGTGCTAGCTTCTTATTATTAAGCGCTGCCCTAAGTTCCCGCAGATCTCTTATTATAGGCACTGCCGGAATTAGTCTTAGATGGTTATATTCTAGGTATAACAGGATAAGGTAGTAGATATCCTCGTCTCCTCCCTAGTATTAGCATATTAGTAAAGTTACCTTAGGCACCTGTTTATTATAAAGGAAGGCATTTAGCCTTATTTTTTCTGTTTAAAGCTGAACTAGGGCTGTAAATTTATGCTTAAGCAGGCTATTATAAAGCTTTACTATTTTTTTTGTGCTCTTAAAGTTAGGTTCCTCGTCTGCTGCTATTGCTTTTACCTGTTCTCTTCTTACCTAAGCCTTATGCCTCTACCAGATCTACTGTTTTTCCTACTCTCTCTTTAATTCCTGTCTAGCTATAAGGCTGCTAGGGAGGGGGGGGGGGGCATTAGGAAACGCCTTATAGCGATTACGTCAGCGGCCTCTTCCTTGGCGTTATAGCTGTAATGCTATTAAATTACAGGCCTGCTATATCTTCTTGCCTATGCTACTATCCTTAAGTCTTTAGTAGAATCATTATTTAACGTAATTAAGGTACAGATCTACTAGCAGTACTACTGCTTCTGTCTCTAAGAGTATTACTAGCGTTGCCTTATACGCCCCTATAACCCGCCTTAAGCATTCGTTCTGTTCCCTTATAAATGCCTTTACTACCCCCCTTACTACCCCTTTTAGCTTACTATAGGTATAGTATATCCTAGCTCTATAGGCTATTATGCTTTATATTACCTGTGTATAAAGGGATCTCGCACACTCTAGTTAGCATCCCTATATAAACACAGCTAGTGCTATAAGTGCTAATTTCTACTATAATAATTTAGTATTCACCTTCTCTATATAAGTTAACCAATAAAGCTTCTAGTGAATCCAAACCCCTAGGAATCGCGCTAATTATGTTAGTTATATTATTGCTCTTCTAAGTCAGATTGTTATTATAATCGCCTGCCTCTTCCTTATAAAGTATATTAGCTTGCTCTTTCCTAGGTTAAACCTTAGCCTATACTCCTTTAACCACTCCTTATATATTCTCTAGGCTCTTTCTAGTTATACTTTTGTCTCCTCTGCTGTTTTTCTATATACTATAATGTTTATATTATCCGAGAACCCCAACGTTAACGTTGATTCCGCCGCCGCTAGTCTTCGATAAAATCCCTTTATATATAGGTAATAAGAAGTATAATAGCCTATAAAGCCGGGATATACTATACTTATAGTAAGTTAAAAAGGGTAGTATAGGGGGTAGTAAAGGCATTTATAAGGGAATAAAATAAATACTTAAGGCGGGTTATAGGGGCATATAAGGTAATACTAGTAATACTCTTAAAGATAGAAGTAATAGTACTACTAATAAATTTATACTTTAATTACATTAAGTAATAATTCTACTAAAGACTTAAAAATAATAGTATAGGTAAGAAAATATAACAGGTATATAATTTAATAGCTTTATATCTATAATGCTAAGAAAGAGGCTACTAATATAATCACTATAAGGCGTTTTCTAATACCCCCCCCCCCCTCCCTAATAGCCTTATAGCTAGATAGGAATTAGAGAGAAAGTAGAAAAAATAATAAATATAGCAAAAGTATAAGGCTTAAGTAAGAAGAAAATAGGTAAAAATAATAATGATAAATAAAGAACCTAACTTTAAAAGTATAAAAAAAATAGTAAGGCTTTATAATAGCCTATTAAAGTATAAATCTATAGCCTTAGTGCAGCTTTAAACAGAGAAAATAGGGCTAAATGCCTTCCTTTATAATAAATAAGTGCCTAAGGTAATATTACTAATATATTAATACTAGAGAGAAAATAAGAATATTTACTACTTTATCCTTTCTTACCTAGAATATAACCATTTAAGGCTAATTCTAGTAGTGCTTGTAATAAGAAACCTGTGGGAGCTTAGGGCGGCACTTAATAATAAGAAGCTAGTACTAAATATTATAAAGTGGGTGCTTTTAACTAAGTAACTTTAGTAGTATAGGTTAGCTAAGAAGCTTTATAAGATATAGTAGATATATAATATTAAGGTTAAGAAAGGGACTAGAAGTAATAAAAATAATAAAATAAAGAAGGAAAAGCCGGATTAGAAGGGGAGGTGCTTATAGGGGGTTTTTACTAATATACTAACCCTTTATATAAAGCATAACCATACTTCTGTTATTATCTGTAGTTCCGGGGGAGCTAGCAGATATCTTATACTAATAGTTAAAAATAATAAAGACTTTATATTAAAGGCTTAGTAGGAGCTATATAGAAGAATATAGGTTTTCTCCCCTATTTTAGGGTTTTTCCTATATTGAGAAGTTAGTTAATGAACTAGATAGTGGCTCTAGCTACCTAGCGTACATAAATAATAATTATATTTATCTTGCTTTTATTAATTTATTAGTTATCTTTAGTAGTATATCCTTTTTATCTTATAAGGTAAGCCACCTAAGGGCTTTATCCTTTAGTATAATAAATTTTTACCTTATAAGAGATAATCTGCTTAATCTTTTAGTAATTAGCTTTGCCACTCCCTTTTAAATTAATTAGTAAAGGAGGTGTTTTTTCTCTACTAAAGGGATCTTTACCTTAGTATGGTTTTTATATATATATAATTAATACTACTAAATATACCCTTAAGGTTAATAGAAATTTAAGTTAATATAATAAAGGATTTACCTTTTTAAAAACCTTATATAGTCCTGCCCTCTATAGTAACTATTTTTTCTTTAGCTTCTTTAAAAGCTAGTATTCTTTATATAGTTATAAGTAAACTATATTTCTAATATTAATATCCACCGGGTTATATTAGGAATTATATCTAATTTTAGCTAGAGCTATAGTAGTAATTATTACTAGTTAGGCTTCTTTTTAATAAAGTTTATAAAGTACCTTAATGTCAGGGGAGTCACGAGACAAGAGCGTGAGAGTACGGAGACCCACTAGGGCGAGTCTGTCAGGGGAGTCACGAGACAAGAGCGTGAGAGTACAGAGACCTACTAAGGCGAGCCGCGCCCTAGCTACGCACAGGTATATAGGAGGACAGGCCTTGCAGAGAGATAGAGAGGCCAGCGAATATAGCATTCACATCACCGACCCTACCTGCAGCTATTCAGCTACGAGTACGCTTGACTACAGCCTTCACTCCACTAGTAGACCTCCAACCGTGACACTTAAGGTTCTCTTTCCCTAGCTATAAGTTAGAAATTACTTACTTTAGGAAAAGGTTAATAAGGTCTAGCAGTTTAAGCCTATATAATAACTTATTAGGCAACTAGTTAATAGCTATAGCTACTATATTATTAAGATAATACTATAAAGCTAGAAGGATTAATACCTATAGTACTATTAGATTTATTATAGTATAATAGTAAATAGCTATTATTACTATTTAATTCTTCTGTTTAGCTGCTCTATTTATTTATAAATAATAGGCAGTTACTATTAGAAATTTAACTCCTAACTTAGTAAATATTACTTACTAAACCTTAGAAATAAATTTAGGGTCCTTATTACTAACTATTTACTTTAGTAGTCCTTAGTTTATAATATACAGAGCTTAAAAAAGCAGTTCTACTTATATAAATACTAAATATATTATATTTCCTAGGATTAAAAGGGTTTTCTTACTAAATAAATAGTTTACTAGGTAAAGGGAATTATACTTTAAGTATTCTTTTATAGCCTATATAGTGTTTACTAAGTATACCTCTAGTATATTAGTAATAAAGTCTAGAGAGATTATATAAAATAGCATTAGTTTTAACTATAAAGGTCTTATTTCTTTAGTTACTTTATCCCTTAAGATAGAGTTCTCTTAGTAAGTTATATAATATATTATATACTCCTAGATTTACTTAGATATTTTTAGAAAATAAACACTATATAAACCTTTTATTATCCTACTAATTCTAAAGTAATAATAGTTATTATATATAGTCCTTAGTAAGGTTTTAATATAGCTACTTAGAATATATAGTTATTTAAGCCCTTCTTTATTCTTATAATAAAGTAAGCCCTTATTTATAAGGTCCTAGCTATAAAGTGGAATTTATAGTTAGTTCCATTCTTACTTTAGCTACTTTTACTAGAAATCCTTAATACTCTTAATTATTTAATAATATTATAGGTTAAATTTATACCCTGCTAATATCTTCTTTTTTAATAAGTTATTTATTACTGCCACTGCTTAATAGCTTTAATAAAAGTATATATAAGCGTTTAATTCGTTATATATACTACGGTTTATAGCCTTTTAGTAGCTAATATTTACTAAGAGTTATGATAAGGTATTAAATATAACATTAAGAATTCCTAATATATAGGTTACTTATAATTTAAACTGTAATAAATAATTTACTACCTTAGCTAATTTTAGGTTAGCCTTATTAAGGTTTATTATAGCTAAAGAGGTATATTTAATAATTCCTTTAGCAGGTATATAGTTAGTAAGAATATTAACTAAATAATAGTTAGATTAAGCTATTTTTTGCAGTTTTTATATTACCTAAGCAATTATAGCTACCTTTGTCTTAGTTAATTTATACTACTTCTTAGCTACTAATATTAAATAAAAAAGTAAAAGGATTAGGTAAAGTTTTATAGCTATAATATCCTTTCTTAGTATGCTTTTTCTATCCTACTCCTTATATAATTAGAAAGTATATAGACTAAAACCTTTCTTATAAGCATTAATTTTTAAGAATAATAGTTACTTTTAAATAATACTTATAGGTAGGTAAGCGCCGACACCGCGGATACAACACAGTATTACGCCTAAAATAAAAAAGAAGCACAGAATTAGATTCCTTATTATTAATTACCCCCCCTAGTAATAGCATATTATATAAGGAAAGTAAGTAGTATAAGGGGTATAATAATTAATAAATTTTTATATAAATTTATAACTAATAAAAAATAAGGTACTACTTAGGAAGAAATATAGTATTAAGAAGAGAATTCTAGAGTAATAATAGTATAAGAAAAATTAAAAAATAAAATAAAATTACTAAAAGAATTAATAATAAAAGTTATTTTAAAAGTAAAAATAATAAAAGTATAGGCTTTTTGTTGGTAACGCTCAGGTTACAAGTATGCTGTAGCACAAATGTAGGGGGGGGGGTTCAATAATCAATTCATCTATATCTCTCTAAGAGGGGAAGAAGCAGGCTATAATGCGGAGGTGTGGTATTGTGGCTACATTATAGCCCTAGGTCACATGACCTATAATCCAGCCAATTAGGGTGCGTGCATTCTGTATGCAACCTACAATTCCTGGTTAATGCGGCGTATCCCTTCTATTATCCATATAAGCGATTCTAACACTTACAAATTCTCTCTTTATTAAAGAAGAAGAGGAATTGCTTCAAAAATGCATAAAACGCCCTAATAATCAGATATTAACCAATAAGTAATAAAGCAAAAAAAAAACATCCTTTAAATGAATAACTTTTGTTAGTCCAGACTAAATAGTTATAGAGGTAAAGAGTATTATAGGGGAGGGGGGCTAAAGGGTATAATTCCCGCGTTCAATCCTACTAAATTAGGTGCTTATAATTGCGTTCAAATTTATTAAATTTGAACTCTTTATTGAGCGCTTAATTTGTTATTTAATTTGGTAGGGAATTAGGACTTTTCTATTCTTTAGCGGCTCTAGCAGCGGCTCTTACGGCAACTCTTGCAACAGCAACTCTTGTAACAGGTCTTTTGTGTAAAGGTTAACTATAAGCTAAAAGTTAGCCTTTTAATTCTTAGTAAGAAAAGCCTCTGCTTAAGGGTGTTTAACTTTTCTATTCTTTAGCAGTAGCTCTTAAGGGTGTTTCCAGGGTCTTCTACGTCCTCTTTATAGTAGAGTTATTAGGTTATTAGGGGGGTTCTTATGGTTTTTATTATAAGCCGGGGTATTCTTATGAATTTTGTTAAGTTTAGCGTCTTCTTGCCCTTAGCTATTTAGGCCGTGGCCTTGCCCTCCTTAGGAAGTTAAGGATATTCCTATAGCTTTATTATCTTAAGCTAGGTCTTTCTTATGATAAAGTTCGGGAGGAGTCTTGTGAACAATTTCGCTAATTTTAACATCTTCTTACCCTTGGCTTTTTAGGCCGTGGCCTTGCCCTCCTTAGGAAATTAAGGTCATTCCCGTAGCTTTATTATCTTAAGCCGGGTCTTTCTTATAACAAAGCCTCTTAAGAGTATTAAGGGCTTTTTAATTGGTATTAGAAATTATTCTAGTTAGGTTTTATAGTTTTAAGATATTAATAAGGTCTTTAGAGGCATTTAATCTTAATCCTCTGGCTGTCTTAACACTATTGTCATTAAGGTAATTACAAAGGGTATACCTAAGGTTAGTATTACTTTTATTAAACACATCCTTAGTCTAATTCTTATAATCTTATTAGAAGTTAATAAGGAGATTACAACCTGTTCCTTTATTAAAAATGTAGTAGTTAATCATATATGCAATACGGTTATTAATCTGTTGCTTAGTAGCTGTATTAACATTAATATTATTAACTAACTTAGTCTAATTCTAGGATAGAATTAGATAGTACTTATAAAGTTTTTAGGGAAGAGTGCTCTTTAGAAGTTCTCTTCTATAGATATCTTTTTAGAGTTGTTTATTAAAATCATTTATTTTTCCTTAGCTTAAAGATATTTTAGTGTTTTAGGCTTTGTGTTTAGTACTAATTAAAGCGGTTAGCGTTAGTTCTCTGTGAATAATAGTAAAGATCTAGTTTTAATTATAGATAAGTAACAGTTGATAATAAGGCAGAAGATCCATAAGAAATAAGTCTTCTTATAATCATAAATAATTTAACAGTTAACAATTAAAGAAATAATTATTTAGTTAGCATAACATTAGAATTTCTTATAGTTATATAAGTAAAAGTATTTAGATAAGTCTTTTCTAGGTATAACCTAGTAAATCTATGGTTATTAGCAACTACTAATTAGTGTTAGTAACGCTTAGGTTATAAGTATACTATAGCATAAATATAAGGGGGGGGGGTTTAATAATTAATTAATTTATATCTCTCTAAGAGGGGAAGAAGCAGGCTACAATGCAGAGGTATGGTGTTATGGCCATGTTACAGCCCTAGGTCACATAACCTATAATCCAGCCAATCAGGGTGTGTGCATTCTGTATGCGACCTACAATTCCTGGTTAATGCGGCATATCCTTTCCATTATCCATACGAGCGATTCCGACACTTTTATTAGATTTATTATATAAATTACTATAAATATAAGCAGAGAAATAGCCTAAATAAGAACTAGTATAAAAAGCCTATAAGCTTTAATTATAAAAGTAATTAATAATAAGGTAAAAACTATAGTTAAAAAGGTAGTTAAAGAGGTAATAAAGGCTATTTTTAGGACTAAAATAGTAATTAAGGGGACTTAAGTAATTATTATAGCTTATAAAGTTATAAGGCAGAATATAATAATTCCTTTAGCCTAAATAAAGAGTATAGTAATACTAGCCTATTACTATTAAAAAGTAATAATAAAAGGAAATACTATTAGTAAGATAGTTAGGAATAGATTATTAAAGGAGATTATAAAGGTAGTAAATAGTACTATTAGTATAAAGAAAGTAATAGCAGTATATTAACTATAAAGTAAAAATATAATTATTATATTTACTAAAGTAGGAAAAAAATAAAAAGAAAATACAGCCTAAGTAAGAGTTACTTTTAAACCTAAGGTAAAAGTAAATAAAAAGATATTTAGTATAATTATTAAGGGATTTTTAATATAATTAATAAACTATATTATAACTAAGAATATTAAAAAGGAAAATAGTTTAAATATAATAAAAATAATAATATAAAAGCTATAGAGAATAGTAATAAGAGTACTACTAGTAATTAGTATTAAGGATACCAAGGTAGTAAACTACTTATATTATAAGGAAATAGTATACTAAGTAAAGATTTTTAATACTAAGTTATATAATAAGATAATCTACTTAAAGTAATATTATAATTACTATAAGATTAAATATATTACTAAGTACTATAAAAAAAAGTAAGATATAATAGGTATATTACTAGAAAATACCCTAAAAGAAAAAGGACTTACTTAATATTAATAGGTAAGGTATAACAGAAATACTTAAATTATATAAGGGTATATTTAGTATAGTCTTAGCTATATTTAGTAAGTAATAATAAATAGTAGTAGGCTAGGGAGGCTTATACTATAAGGCTATTATTTTTCTACAGCTATTAGTTAAAGGTTATAATAGCTATTATAAGTAAGGGTTATTATAAAGAAAAGACTAAGGAACTAATAAAGAAGTAATTAAGAGAAAGGAATATATAACTAAGGGGCTTATTTATAAGATAAACCTATAAGCTATAATTAAAATAATAAAAATTAGCAGAAGAAGGCATAATACTAGCCTTTTTATAACTAACTAAAGGGTAAAATAATACTAAAGCTAGCCTAACTAAAGTGCTTTAAAGTATATAATAAAGTATGTAATTAAGGTTATATACTAGAATATACAGAAGAAAAGTAATTTAATATATTTAGCATTAGGGCATAATATTAGCCCTAAGGTAATAGTTATTTAAAAACCAAAAGGTTATAATAGTATACTACTAAATCTATCTTAAGGGTACTATATATTAGTAATATATAGCAGAAGAATAGTAATTTATATATATTAAAAGGTTAAAATAGGACTTTAAACTATAGGAAGGGGAGAGAATTAGTATAATATTAAACTATATAAAGTAAAGGTATATAATATTTATTTCCTAGCTTATAAAAGAAAGTAGTAAATACCTTTATAATACTTTACTAATACTTAGGTAAAGGGCTAGAGTATATTTATAAGGGACTTTAACTAATATTACTCCTTATAGGATAGGTTTAGCTAAACCTCTTAAGGGTATAATAAGATATTAGAATTTATAATAAGGTAATAACTTAGCTTAGCTATATTATTTAAAGAAGTAATAAGGAAAGAATATAGCAGTAGAAATAGTACTATTAACTATATATAAACTACTTATAATATTGGTATTAAATTTATTAAGCTAGTAAAGATTGCTAGATCTAACTATATACCTTAGCTTATTAGCATTAAAATAAATAAGAAATTAAGTAATAGCCTAGAGTTAGTTTAGGGTTAAAAAACAGTAAATAAGAACCTTATTATAATAAAGGCTTTAAACAGACTTAAAAAGGAGGGATTAAAGCTCTTGCTATATAACTAGTAAGAAATTAATAACTATATATAATAGCTTACCTAATAGCTTATAAAGATAGCTAATATAGCAGCACCTAAATAACCTTAATGGCATAGTAAACTATAGCCTTAGTAAAATAAAAAGGTAAAAAATATAATAGCAGAGGTAAGATATACTAATAAGTAATAATAGTAATAATAAATATAGGAATTATAGCAGGCCTTAATAAAAGCAATAGAAAAATAAAATTATATTATCTTAAAGGAGAAGAGAAGTAATTAGTAATAAGTAGTTAGTAAGTTATTTAGGTTAAAAGAGAGCCTTTAAACCCTAGAGTACTAGGCCTAGCTATAAAGTAAACTTTCTCTTAAGATATAATAGGTCCTACTACTAACTTAACTAGGAAATAATAGCAAAAAAGAGATAATAAAGATTATATATAACAGTAAGGTAAAGGCATTTATAAAGAGGTTTTTTCCTTTATTTATAGCTAGGGCTTTAGATCTAGAGATAGAGGCAGAGATAAGATATTATAGAAATAATTAGGTAGTTCCTATGTTTATAAAGAAGGAAATTAAAGAAGTTATAAAGAATATAATAAGTTAAAAAACCCTAAGGCTAGATAAGCTACTAATAGGTTTCCTTAAGCTATATAAAGCAGCCTTAGTATTATATTTAACACACCTTATAAATATATACTATAGTTTAAGATACTATTTAGCCTTTTTCTAGTAAGCAAAGGTAGTAATTTTATATAAACCTAAGAAAACCCCTAAGGAGTTAGGCAGACTAGGGGGATAAAGGCTAATATTACTATTAAATACATTAAGAAAAGTAATTAAGAGAGCTATTATAAGGAGGATTATTATTATAGCAAAGAAAGGCTATATACTACTAGATATATAAATAGGTAATAAGACTAGTAAGTTAATAAAGGTAGTACTAAGTATATTAAAAGAGATTATAAAGATAGTATAGTATTACTAGGGAATAGTATTATTATTATAGCTAGATATTACTAGGGCGTTTAATACTATTAGCTATAAACAGCTAATCTATACTATAAAGGAGTTAGAATTATTAAGGTAAATAGCTAAATAGGCACAGGGCTTTATATTAAAAAAAAGAGCATAACTAGTGTTTAATAGGCATATTACTAAAGAAATCCAAGTTATTATAAGGGTTTTATAAGAGTTATTAGCATTTTTTATTCCCTTTCTACTTTATATTATATTACTATATTAAAAACTAGTAGTAGCGGAATTAATATTAATATTAGGGTTCTTAAATAATATAAATATTATAGTATATAAAAAAACAGTAAAGGAGACTAAAGTATAACTAAAAAAAGCCTAAAGGATATATAAGGAGTAGTTAAAGAAGTATAAGCTAAGGTTTAACCTAAGAAAGAGTAAGCTATTATACTTTATAAGGAAAAGGTAGGTAATTATAATAATAATCTGACTTAAAAGAATAATAATATAACTAATATAATTAGTATAATTCCTAGGGGTTTAGATTTACTAAAAGCTTTATTAGTTAACTTATATAAAAAAAGTAAATACTAAATTATTATAGTAAAAGTTAGTACTTATAATACTAGCTATATTTATATAGGAGTACTAACTAAAGTATATAAGATCCCTTTATGTATAGGTAATAAGAAGTATAATAGCCTATAAAGCTAGAATATACTATATTTATAATAAGTTAAAAGGGGTAATATAAAGGATAGTAAAGGTATTTATAAGGGAATAAAATAAATACTTAAGGCAGGTTATAAGGGCATATAAGGCAATACTAGTAATACTTTTAAAGATAAAAGTAGTAGTACTGCTAGTAGATTTATACCTTAATTATATTAAGTAATAATTTTACTAAAGACTTAAGAATAGTAATATAAGTAAGAAGATATAATAAGTATATAATTTAATAGTATTATAGCTATAATGCTAAGGAAAAGGCTGCTAATATAATTACTATAAGGCGTTTCTTAATGCCCCTCTCCCTCTCCTTAGTAGTCTTATAGCTAGGTAGAAATTAGAAAGAAAGTAGGAAAAATAATAAATATAGCAGAGGTATAAGGCTTAAATAAGAAGAAAATAAGCAAAAGTAATAGTAATAAATAAGGAACCTAAATTTAAAAGTATAAAAAAGATAGTAAGGCTTTATAATAGCCTACTAAAGTATAAATCTATAGCCTTAGTATAGCTTTAAATAGAGAAAATAGGGCTAAATGCCTTCCTTTATAATAAGCAGGTGCCTAAGGTAATATTATTAATATATTAATATTAGGGAGAGAATAAGAATATTTACTACTTTATCTTTTTATACTTAAAATATAACTATTTAAGGCTAATCCTAGTAGTGCCTATAATAAGAGACCTATAGGAGCTTAGGGTAGCGCTTAATAATAAAAAGCTAGTACTAAATATTATAAAGTAAATGCTTTTAACTAAGTAACTTTAGTAGTATAGGTTAGCAGAGGAGCTTTATAAAGCATAGCAGATATATAATATTAAGGTTAAGAAAGGGACTTAAGGTAATAAAAATAATAAAATAAAGAAGGAAGAGCTAGATTAAAAGAGAAGGTGCTTATAGGGGGTTTCTACTAATATACTAACCTTTTATATAAAGTATAACCATACTTCTATTATTATCTGCAGTTCCAGGGGAACTAGCAGATATCTTATACTAATAGTTAAAAATAATAAAGACTTTATATTAAAGGCTTAGCAGGAGCTATATAAAAGAATATAGGTTTTCTCCCCTATTTTAGGGTTTTTCCTATATTAAGAAGTTAGTTAATAAACTAAATAGTAGCTCTAGCTACCTAGCGTACATGAATAATAATAGTTACTTTAAGTTATAGTGCTATAATAATACTTTCTTATAAAGTATAATCTTTAGTACTTTAAAGGCTATTTTCTTATCTTTTATAAGAATAAAGGATTTTTCTTATGCCTTTCTCTTATATACCTGTTTTAAAGCCCTTACTAGTAACTTATTATATTTATAAAGTTTATATATAAGTACTGTCTTTTAGGTCTATAGTAGTTAGATTTATAAGTTAAACTAAGGAATTCCTGCTCTTAGAAATCCTACTATACTAATAAAGGTTTCTAAGGTTAATAAGTTATAAGGAATTTCTATTTACTAAAATAACTTAATCCTGTTATTTATATTAATAATTTTATTAGTATTAACTATAAAGCTAAGAAGTTAGATTAAATAATATCTAATAAAAGACTTAGTTATAATAATATATACCTTATTTTTCTTTAGGACTTTTAAGACTATCTTAAGGTATTTAAGATAATCCTTAAGAGTGTTAAAAAAGATCATAATATTGTTAATATAAACACAAATAAAACTTTAGTATAATTAAAAAATATAATCTATAAATTATTATATAAAAGCTAGTAAATTCTTATACCCTATTAATACAACTTATAATACTTCTAGCTTTCTTTTAGAGATTACTACTATATAATTCTAGTATTTCTCTTATACTAAAAGCTAGTAAAAAAAGCCTATTATATTAAAAATCAATTTCTACTCTTTATTATAAGTATTTTATATAATATTACTTTAGTCTAGCAACAGATATACATCTAGTATAGTAATATTATTAAGAGGTTTAGTATTTATAATAACTTAACCTTTCTTAGTCTTCTATATATCACTTTAAATAATAAAGCTAAGGCAGGCCATAAGTGCTGGTTTTATTAACTAAAATATCCTACTTACTAGGTATATAGTATTATAGACTTTAGTAAATTTCTTCTAGTCTCTGTGCCTAAGAGAGTACTTCCTTACTAGCTTTACCTAGTTTTGCTAGCTATTAACAAAGTTAACTCTTATCTTATCTTCTTTTAGTATTAGTACTACTTTTTTATTATAGTAAATATCATACTTATTAATTAAATTCTATAACTTAGTAGCTACTTCTGGATTGATATTAGTAATTTATACTTTAAACTTGTTTTTAATAAAAGATATATCCTCTAAGCAAGATACTTTATATAATAAAATACCTTTATTAATAACTTTAGGATTTAGGTTATTATTAATTCTTTCCAGACTTTCTTTTATCTTTTCTGTCTTAATATCTTTACTAAAAAATACTATATACTAATAAATATCTAGAATAGTAAAATTTAAATTAAGGCTTATAGCTACCTTAAGTTAACCTACCTTGCTATTTTACTTAATTTATATAGCCCTATTAGAGTTATGTACTACTAGTATCCTTTTCTTATTTCCCTAGTTAAGAATATTATTTAAAAAGACAAAATTAAATAATATAATATAATAAATACTAGTTTTTTCTTTATTAGGAAGATTCTTTTATATTACTAGCACTTAATATGTTAAGTTTAGTAAAATTATAATATTATATATTACTATTACCTATTAAACTAGTATATAGTAAGTGTTACGTAGTGGTATCGTTACGTAGTCGGTTGGAAGCAACCGTAAAGCTATTATTAACATTATTATAAAGGGGTCATTAAACGTACCTATATATACTACTATTAAGTTATATAGTTAAGTGTATTCTATGTAAGTTGTTGTTATTCTTGAGTCTTACTAGCTACATGACAAATCCGTCCTATATAGGTAGGGATCCGACATTGCGGATTATCCCGTAACAGTAAGCATCTTAAAACATCTATCCTAGTACTATTATATTATATACTAACCTAAAAACTAACCTTAAATTAATAAAATTAATTTTTACTTTAAAGCTATAAAGAAAACTTATACTAGTTAATAATTTTAGTCCTAGATTTAGTATAATATTTATAGTTACTATAAAGTAACCTTAGATGTTTTTTTCTCTTATAATTCCTAGAATATAAAAGTTAAAAGTAGCTCTTTTTATAATAATAAATACTAAAGCTACTTTTATTACTAGTTTTAGGTCTTATTTCTCCTACTTTATATTTATTTTATATTAGTAGAGCTACTATTTATTAGCTAAAATTAATAATATTCTAGTATTTATATAGATTATATAGTTAGGTCCCTTATTATAAAATTAAATTAGTATTTTAAGAAAGGTATTTATCTGCTTTCTTCCCTTAATATTAATATCTTATAGTTTAAATACTACCTTAATTACCTAGTCTTTTTATAGACCTCCTATTAAAATTAGCTTATTTAAACTCTAAGTTACTATATCTTATATAATATTAACTCTAGTTATAAAAGCTTTAATAATTTCTTTCTCTTTCTTAGGCTTTTCCTGCCTTTTTTTATTAAGATTCTTAATTTTACTAGTCTTTATAATTAAAAAAGTAGGATTCTCCTAGTTTAAGTCTCCTTTCTCTGCTATATAAAAAGCACTAATAAAATTAGATTTAACCTCCTCTTTTTTAAAGTTATAGTTAAATATTAGGTATATTTTACTACCTTTTATAGTAAAGTATACATTTATAAAGTTACATTTATTATATTTTTTATCCTTTAATAGATTTCCTTCTTTAGCTAAATAGTATTTAAAGTCTGCTAAATATTACTCTTACTTTTTAATATTAGGATTATTATTTAAAACTATAACTTTATAAGGTTTCTAGTTTAAATACTCTTATTACTTAAATTATCTTAAGTAGAATTAATTCCCTTAGTAAGGGTTTTATTACTTTTTAAATTAATTTCCTTCTTAATCTTTCTCTTTTAAAAATATTTCTTTTCCTTTATTATTTCCTTAAGACTTATTTTCTTAGCTATAGGCCCTACCTTCTTTAGTTTAAGAGTCTGCTTTCTTCTTTATAAGGTTCTCTTTTTTAACTTTTAGTTAGTATAGTTTATTATTATTATACTACTAAGACCTTTAAGGTTAATTCTAGTTTTATTATGGTTTATTTTAATAAACTTATTCTTAGTATAAGACTAATAGCCTTTTTTAGTCTTTTTAATTATAATTTCTTAGGCTGCTTAATCTCTTTTTAATATATATATAATAAGAATATTATTATTAAAAGTTATTTTATTAAAAACAGTTTTTTTTCTTTAGTCATAGTCCTTATAATAGTAATTTTAATAGGCCTTTACTCTTTTACTCTTAGATTTATTTAAGTCTAAAGATTTATTATTAATAAGATAAGCTTTTATTATCTTTTTATTCTTTTTTTAGTAATAGGACTTCTATTACTTCTTTATTTCTTAATATAAATTACGGCGTTTTCTGTTTATTATATTAAGGTATTTATTATACTTTATACCCTTAGTTAAATCTAGGCATAGCTTTTTTAGCTTAAGGTATAATTTTATTCTAAAGCGTACTAAAAGCTATAGATCTATTATCTCTTTATTTGCTTTAATATATTAAAAAATTTTAAGCCTAATCTTAGTAGTGCCTATAAAGGCGTGTTAATCTTTCCTTATATATAAAGGTTAATTATAAGCTAAAAGTCATTGCCAACACTGCGGATATGACGCGGTATTACGCCTAAAATAAAAAAGAAGCATAGAATTAGATTTCTTATTATTAATTACTCTTCTTAATAATAATATATTATATAAAAAGAGTAAGTAATATAAGGGGTAATAAATCATAAACTAAAAAAAAAATCGAAAAACACCGCGGATACGACGCGGTATTACGCCTAAAACGGAAAAGAAGCACAGAATTAGATTCCTTATTATTAATTACCCCCCCTAGTAATAGCATATTATATAAGGAAAGTAAGCAGCATAAGGGGCATAATAATTAATAAATTTTTATATAAATCTATAACTAATAAAAGACAGGGCACTACTTAGAAAGAAATATAGCTTTAAGGAGAGAATTCTAAAGTAATAATAGCACAGGAAAAACTAAAGAATAAAATAAAATTACTAAAGGAATTATTAATAAAAGTTATCTTAAAAGTAAAAATAATAGAAGTATAGGCTTTTATTAGAATTATTATATAAATTACTATAAATACAAAAGGGAAAATAGCCTAAATAAGAACTAGCACAGGAGGCCTACAGGCTTTAATTATAAAGGTAGTTAATAGTAAGGTAGAAATAATAGTTAAGAAGGCAGTTAAAAAGGTAATAAAGGCTATTCTTAGGACTAGATTAGTAGTTAGGGGGACTTAGGTAACTATTGCAGCTTATAGAGTTATAGGGCAGAATATAATAATCCCTTTAACCTAAATAAAGGGTATAGTAATACTAGCCTGCTATTACTAAAAAGCAATAGTAAAGGGAAACACTATTAGTAAGGCAGTTAGAAACAGATTACTAGGGAAGATTATAAAGGTAGTAAATAGCACTATTAGTATAAAGGAGGTAGTAGTAGCATACTAATTATAGAGTAAAGACATAATTATTATGTTTACTAAAGCAGGAAGAAAATAGAAGGAAAACATAGCCTAAGTAGAAGTTGCCTTTAGACCTAAGGTAAAAGTAAATAGGAAGATGTTTAGTGTGATTATTAAGGGATTCCTAATATAATTAATAAACCATATTATAATTAAGAATATAAGGAAAAATATTAAAAAGAAGAATGGTTTAAATATAGTAAAAATAATAGTATAAAAGCTAAAGGGAATAGTAATAAGAGCACTACTAGTAGTTAGTATTAAGGGCATTAAAGTAGCAAACCGCCTATGCCTTAGGGGAATAATATACTAAGCAGAGATTTTTAATGCTAAGCTATATAACAAAATAATCCACCTAAAGTAATATTATAACTATTATAAGATTAGGCATATTACTAGGTACTATAAGAAAAAAGTAAGATATAGCAGGTATACTGCTGGAAAACACCTTAAGGGAGAGAGGACTTACCTAATATTAACAGGCAAGGTATAGGAGAAATACCCGAATTATACAGGGGCATACCTAGCATGGTCTTAGCTATGCTTAGTAAGTAATAATAAATAGCAGTAGGCTAGGGAGGCTTATACTATAAGGCCACTGTTCTTCCACAGCCATTAGCCAGAGGTTGTAATAGCTGCTATAAGTAAGGGTTATTATAAAGAAAAAACTAGGGAACTAATAGAGAGGCAGCTAAGAGGAAGGAGCATATAACTAAGGGGCCCTTTTACAAGATAAATTTATAAGCTATAATTAGGATAACAGAGACTGGCAGAGGAAGGCATAATACTAGCCTTTTTATAACTAATAAGAGAACAAAATAATACTAAAGCCAGCCTAACTAGAGAGCTCTAAAGCATATAATAAAGTATATAATTAAGGTTATATACTAGAATATACAGAAGAAAAGCAATTTAGTACATTTAGTATTAGGGTATAACATTAGCTCTAAGGTAATAGCTATTTAGGAACTAGGAGGTTATAACAGTATACTACTAAATCTATCTTAGGAGTACTATATATTAGCAATATATAGTAAAAAAATGGCAATTTATATATATTAAAAGGTTAAGATAGGACTTTAGACTATAGGGAGGGAAGAGGATTAATATAGTATTAAGCTATATAAAGTAAAGGTATATAATATTTATTTTCTAGCTTATAAAAGGGAGTAGTAGACGCTTTTATAATACTTTACTAATACTTAGGCAAAGGGCTAGAGTGTGTTTATAGGGGACTTTAACTAACACCACCCCTTATAAAACAGATTTAGCTAAATCTCTTAAGGGCATAATAAAATATTAGAATTTATAATAAGGTAGCAACTTAGCCTAGCTATGCCGTTTAGGGAAGTAATAAGGAGAGAACATAGTAACAGGAATAGCACTATTAATCATATATAGACTACTTATAATATTAGTATTAAATTCATTAGGCTAGTAGAAATCGCCGGATCTAACCATATGCCTTAGCTTATTAGCATTAGAATAAGCAAGAAATTAAGCGTTAGCCTAGGGTTAGTTTAGGGTTAGAGGACAGCAGATAAAAACCTTATTATAGTAAAGGCTTTAAACAGGCTTCAAAAGGAGGGGTTAGAGCTCCTGCTAAGCAACTAACAGGAAATTAATAACTATGCAAAATGGCTTACCTAATAACTTATAAAGATAGCTAATATAATAGCACCTAAACAACCTTAAGGGCGCAGTAAACCATAGCCTTAGTAGAATAAAAGGGTAAAGGATATAATAGCAGAGGCAAGATGTGCTAATAGGCAGTAGTAGTAATAATAAACATAGGAATTATAGCAGGCCTTAACAGAAGCTATAGGAAAACAGGATTATATAATCTTAAAGGAAAAGAGAAGTAGTTAGTAATAGGTAGTTAGTAAGTTATTTAGGTCTAAAGGGAGCCTCTAGACCCTAAAGCGCTAGGCCTGGCTATAAAGTGGACTTCCTCTTAAAATGCAACAGGTCCTACTACTAACTTAGCTAGGAGATAATAGTAGGGAGGAGATAGTAAAGGTTATATATAAGGGTAAGGTAAAGGCATTTATAGAGAGGTTCTTTCCTTTATCCACAGCTAGGGCTTTAGGTCTAGAGATAAAGGTAGAGATAAGATACTATAGTAATAATTAGGTAGATCCTGTATTTATAGAGGAGGAAATTAAAGAAGTTATAAAGAATATAATAAGTTAAAAAGCCCTAGGGCTAGATAAGCTACTAATAGGTTTCCTTAAGCTATATAAAGCAGCCCTAATATTATGTTTAATATATCTTATAAATGCATACTATGGTTTAGAACACTATCTGGCCACCTTCTAGCAAGCAAAGGTAGTAGTTTTATATAAACCTAGGAAAACCCCTAAGGAGTTAGACAGACCAGGGGGATAAAGGCTAATATTACTATTAAATATAATAGGAAAAGTAATTAAAGGAGCTATTATAAGGAGGATTACTATTATAGCAAAGGAAGGCTATATACTGCTAAATATGTAAATAGGTAATAAGGCTAGTAGGTTAATAGAGGTAGTACTAAGCATGCTAAAAGAGGTTATAAGGATAGCGTAGTATTACTAGGGAATAGCATTATTACTACAGCTAGATATTACTAGGGCGTTTAACACTATTAGCTATAAATAATTAATCTATACTATAAAGGAGTTAGAACTACTAGGGTAAATGGCCAGATAGGCATAGGGCTTTACATTAGGAAGAAGAGCATAATTAGCGTTTAACAGATGTATTACTAAGGAAATCCAAGTTACTACAGGGGTTTTGCAAGAGTTGCTAGCGTCTTCTATCCTCTTCCTGCTCTATATTATGCTATTATATTAAAGACTAGTAGCAGCAGAATTAATATTAATATTAGGGTTCTTAGATAATATAAATATTATAGTATATAGAAAAACAGCAGAGAAGACAAAAGTATAACTAAAAAGAGCCTAGAGAATATATAAGGAGTGGTTAAAGGAGTATAGGCTAAGGTTTAACCTAGGGAAAAGCAAGCTAATATACTTTATAAGGAAGAGGTAGGCAATTATAATAATAATTTAACTTAGAAGAACAACAATATAACTAACACAATTAGCGTAATTCCTAGGGGTTTGGATTTACTAGAAGCTTTATTAGTTAACCCATATAGAGAAGGTAAATGCTAAATTGTTATAGCAGAAGTTAGCACTTATAGCGCTAGCTGTGTCTACATAAGGATGCTAACTAAATTGTGTAAGATTCCTTTATATATAGGTAATAAGAAGTATAATAGCCTATAAAGCTAGGATATACTACACCCATAGCAAGCTAAAAGGGGTAGTATAGGGGGTAGTAAAGGCATTTATAAGGGAATAGAATAAATGCTTAAGGCGGGTTATAAGGGCATATAAGGTAATACTAGTAACACTCTTAGAGACAAAAGCAGCAGTACTGCTAGTAGATCTATACCTTAATTACATTAAATAATAATTTTACTAAAGACTTAAGGATAGTAGCATAAGCAAGAAGATATAACAGGCCTGTAATTTAATAGTATTATAGCTATAATGCTAAGGAAGAGGCTACTAACGTAATCACTATAAGGCGTTTCCTAATGCCCCCCCCCCCCTCCCTAGTAGCCTTATAGCTAGATAGGAATTAGAGAGGGAGTAGGAAAAACGGTAAATATAGTAGAGGCATAAGGCTTAAGTAAGAAGAGGACAGGCAAAAGCAATAGTAGTAGATAAGGAACCTAACTTTAAAAGTATAAAAAAGATAGCAAGGCTTTATAATAGCCTACTAAAGCATAAATCTACGGCCTTAGTATAGCTTTAAATAGAGAAAATAGGGCTAAATACCTTCCTTTAGAACAAACAGGTGTCTAAGGTAATATTACTAATATATTAATACTAGGGAGGAGATAAGGATATTTACTACCTTATCCTATTATACCTAGAACATAACTATTTAAGGCTAATTCTAGTAGTGCTAGTAATAAGAGACCTATAAGAACTTAGAGCAGCACTTAATAATAAGAAGCTAGCACTAAATATTATAAAGTGGGTGCTCTTAACTAGGCGACTTTAGTAGTATAGGTTGGCAGAGGAGCTTTATAAGGCGTAGCAGATATGTAATATTAAGGCTAAGAATAGGACTAGAGGTAATGGAAATAATAGAATAAAGGAAGAAGAGCTAGATTAGGAGAGAAGGTGCTTATAGAGGGTTTTTACTAACATACTAACCTTTTATATAAAGTATAACTATACTTCTGTTATTGTCTGTAGTTGCGGGGGAACTAGCAGATATCTTATACTAATAGTTAAAAACAATAAAGACTTTATATTAAAGGCTTAGCGGGAGCTATATAAAAGAATATAGGTTTTCTCCCCTATCTTAGGGTTTTTCCTATATTAAGAAGTTAGTTAATGAACTAGTTAGTGGCTCTAGCTACCTAGCGTACATGAATAATAATATAAGGGGTATAATAATTAATAAATTTTTATATAAATCTATAACTAATAAAAAATAAGGCATTACTTAGAAAGAAATATAGTATTAAAAAAAGAATTTTAAAGTAATAATAATATAAAAAAATTAAAAAATAAAATAAAATTACTAAAGAAATTAATAATAAAAGTTATTGTTGGAATCGCTCGTCTTGAGGATGGAAGGGATACACGATAATAACCGGGAATTGTGGGTCATATGCACGATGCACGTGCCCTAATTGGCTGGATTACTATGTTATGTAACCTAGGGCAGTACTATGGCCACAACACCACACTTCTGCATTGTCCCCCTCTTTTCCCTTTAAATAATTACAACCATATAGAAATCAGACCTTTGTTACCCCCCCGTTATTGCTGCAGTAATTGCACCCTGTAAAACCAGCACTAATTAGTGGTTGTTATAACCACAGATTGGCTAGAAATCAACAGAAGAGACGAACTTCTAATATAACGCACTTATTTACTTAATTGCACAGAATCCGTTGTTTATGCTACCTAAAAGCAACTTTTTCTATTATTGTCAACTTTTGCTACTTATCTATAATTATTAAGAAAGTTTCTTTGTGGAATTTACCCCTTATTATCGATTTACTACTAGTCCACAATTAAAGTATCTTCTTTGCTGTCTATCACAGAGAAAACACTAAAAATGGCTTTAACTTTTACTACTAAAGCTGATTAACCTATTTAAGACTCCCTTCCTATAAAACTCTAAAAGTATTCTAACTATTTTACAGAGAAATAGGCCGAAGCTAATGAACAAATTAACCCTTAAAAAGCTATAACTTCTGAACTCTATAATAAATTTGCCTACTATATTAACTAGTATAAATCTAGTAACCAGTAAGGTACTAGGTTTTTGTTTATATATTAAGAAGACTTCAAAGGATAGAATGCTAACATTTTTAAGAAGATTACCCCTAAGGTCCGACAAGTACTTTGAGATATTCTTTAAGATTAAGAAATTAATATGTAAGAAGGATCATAAAGACTAATTAACCATGTACTTACTAATTTAGTTAGCATGGATAATTCTGTCTTCTTTCCTAATAGAAAGCTCCTAACAGGAAACAACACTATTAACACGTCAACGTTAATAATAACCTCACCTCCCCCTAACCCTTCTAACCCTCCTACTAAAGAAATAACAATAAAAACAACAATTCCCTCTTGTTAAGCTTTATAGTG
>AFQZ01000719.1:0-26364 GCA_000222935.2 Aciculosporium take MAFF-241224 | reverse complement strand
ATAACCTTATGTGTTTCTTACTACTAATATATCCTTTACTTTATATTCTACTAACTCTGGATTGTTTTTATATAATAAGAGTATTAGCCTTAGTCTAGAATCTGCTAGTAGTTGTGATAAAAGCGGGTTAAATATAGCCCTTTTTATTAAGTCTATATAAAAGATAGGGTGTATGCCCTATAGAACATTAAGTTAGATAGTAAGTAGTATTAGCGTGTTTAAAACCTAATATTTTGCCTTAATCTAGTTAAGTTTCTAGCTAGGGTAATTAGTCTTAATATAGTATAGATTTAACTATATAAAGTCTCCTGCCTAGTATTATTCTGCTAGTTATTAGGAAGTATTTACTGTATCCTGTTGTTATTATTATGTAAAGTTAATTGCTGCCTAGGCTAGTATTGTTCTCTCTTAGAGATATTCTAGGAATAATACGGCCCTCCTTTTAGGTAAAGTTAGACTCTTAGTTGTATTTAATACTTATTAAATTAGCTTAATATTAAACCCCTTTAGTGCCTGGTTTGCGCTTAGCCTGGTTACTATGGACGTTTAGTTATTAAGCGCTATTTAGTAAGCTGGGAGATAATTGGCCTAATTATATTACAAAAAGGCAATAACTACTTAAAGGACTGCCTATATCTTTTAGTTTACTTATTCTATTCTGCTGTTTATTTAAGGGTAATGTAATATAAATAATAGCTATTTTATACTTATCTTTTTATAAAGTATAGTCTAAAAACGGCTAAGCTAATCCGATTTGCGGTTAGAGATAATCTAGTAGGGAAAACTATAGAATTGCTACTAGTAGTGTTTAAAGCGTTCTGTGCATGCCTTAGCTGCTATACTTATTATTACCTTTAACTATATATACTTAGAGAGGTAATCTATAATAACTATTAGGTAGCATAGTGACTTCTTATTACATATAGGAAGATTAGTTATAAAATCCACTAATATTTATAACTAGTAACGGTCTACTACTGGTATAGGTTTTAAAAGCCCTTATTAAAGCTATTAACTCTTCCTCCTACTATAATAGTAGCAATTCCATATAAACTATACTATGTCTTTTAATATCCTATTCTAGTAATAGTCTCTTTATAATGCCTAGAAAGTGGTATTCCTCCCTAGGTAACCTAACATAAGCAAGTCATAAACCTGTTATATAAGTAATATAGTAAGAGGCTTATATTAGGGAATCTAGAGCTGCCCCTGAAATTATAGCGCTCCTTAGGCATTTAATATATAATCTGCTATTTAAGATTTAGTCCCTATAAAGGCAGGAAATTTCTACTTTACTATCTGAACTACTTCTAATTTTATGCTATATAAGCCATTTATAGCAACTCCCTAGTTCTATAGATTCTAAAGGTATTTATCCTAAAAAAGGTTAGAACCTTATAGTAATAGCCCTGCTAAGTCTGTGCTAATAACATCCTATATAATTATTTTATCCGGATTATTATTATTTTAGTTACTATCCTCCTCCAGCTTAGCTGTTATTTACACTCTTATTAGGGATATGTTGCCTGTGTCTGGACTTTAGAACGGATATATAATATACCTTATAGGACAGCTCTCTTAACCTTAATCTTGCTCCTATTAAAAGAGAGTATCTAGCCTACCTGCCTATATACTTAGATAATATTAAAGGTAAAAATTAAAAAGAGATAATGTTTTAGCCCATCTTGCCTGCCTTTCTAACATCTCTTAAGGGGCTGTAAAATATTCTAGATTTTTATAGTTAGTAAGAATTATAAACAGTTAGGCCATACTTTATAGTTCTGCTAACTACGCTTTAAGATAAGAAATAATGCTATAAAGCTCCTTATTATAAATTATATAGTTCTGTTGCGCTGCTGTAAGTCATGCTAAGTAATATGTAATAAGCCGCTATATACCCTTTAAATTGCATTATAAAAGGCATCCGCCTATTGCCTTATTAAAAGAGTTAGCTTTTACTTATATCTCTAGGTTAGGGTCCTATTATATAAGAATTAGGGATAATATAAAAGCTGTCTTAAGCGCCTAAAATGCCTTCTTATATTTAGGAGTCTAATAGAACCTAGCTGCCTTCTTAGTAAGGTTGGTAAGGGGCCCTGCTAGGTCCGAGAAATTATTAATAAATTTCTAATAAAAGTTTGCAAAGCCTAAAAAACTCCTTACTTTGCATACTAATTAGGGTAACTTTTAGTCCTAAATAGCTATAATCTTCTCTAAGTTAGGATGGATAGCTTTTCCTGCTTTTATAATAAATCCTAAGTATTTTACTTCCTAAACTATAAACGCATACTTATTAATGTCTAAATATAGCCTGGCTTGTTTTAAACAGTATAGAACTTCTTGTACTTTTCGTATATAATCCTTCTTTAAACCTCTAAAATAGATAAGGATATTATCTAGGTAAGCTGTTATATAATCTCCTAATATATCCCCTAATATATTATTAATATAATACTAAAAAGTAGCAGGCGCCCTAGCTAAACTAAATAGGTAAACCAGCCACTTAAATAATCTAAATCTAGTCTAAAATGCAGTTAGGCCTTTATTCCCTTATATAACCTATAGTTTATAAAAAGCTATATAAATATTAAGTTTAGTAAAATACCTTACCCTAGCTAGAGAGTAGAGCATCTCCTTAATTAAGGGAAGAGGATATTTATCCTAAACTATAACTTTATTTAGTACTTAATAATTAATATAGAACTACTAACCCCCCCTAGCTTTCTTAACTAGCAGGACTAGAGCCCTAGCTAAGAAAGAGCTTACCTAGATCTAACCTTTATCTTAAAGGTTTATAATTTATTTCTAAATTTCTAGAAGCTATTCCTAAGGTATATTATATAAGGGGGCCTAAGGGAGCTCTGGCTCTGTCCTATTAGGGTTTTTCTATAGCTAAATATAATAGTCTGTAATCCCCTAGTATAATAACAATGCATTTACCTTTTCTTTATTAAATAAGGCTAGGAAATCCTAGAGCTCCTTAGGTAAGCAGTCTATTAGGGCCTAAGTAGGGTCTGCTATAGGTATAACTATTAGTATAAAGGTTATATCCTGTAAGCTAGTAGCTAAGAACTATATATTTATTTATTTCTTTACTACTGCTTATTATACTATTCCCCTATAAACAGAGCCTAATATTTCTATTATTAGATTATTAGTTTTCCTTATAATTATTGCCTAAACCTAAAGATTTCTTAAAAAGTAAACTATAAGAGATTCTTATATAGCGTGAATTTTAATATTATATTATTTTAACTAAGGGGTCCCTAAGATATATAAATAGGTAAGTCCTAGTATTATATATATAAAAACTAGGAAACTCTATCCATCTATATTAGCCATAAATTAGGTAAACCTTAATATCTTTATAAGACCCTAATAGAAACCCTTTCGGCCCTATTTCTTAATAAACACGGCTGTTTGTATTTGTTATAGTTAGGCTAAATTAATTATAGGAAATCCTATGTATTATATAAAGGATTTGCTCACAGTAGTATAACTATTATAACCATTATCTACTTATATATTAGCAAAGGCTTCCTTATTAAACAGAACTAATATTGCTAGTTTCACAGGGTGTGATTGCTGCAGCAATAACGGGGGGGTAACAAAGGTCTGATATCTATATTCTTCTTAATTATCTAAAGGGAAAAGAGGGGGACGATGCAGAAGTGTGGTGTTGTGGCTACAGTACTGCCCTAGGTCACATAACATAGTAATCCAGCTAATCAGGGCACGCGCATTATGCATATGACCTATAATTCCCGGTTACTATTATGTATCCCTTCCATCCTTAAGACAAGCAATTCTAACACTTGCAAACTCTCTCTTTGTTAAAAAATAGAAATCGCTCTAAAACACTAAATAAATAACTTTTCCCTAGTCTAGAGTATCCTTAAAGTCCCTTAATTAATTGCATTCAGATTTATTAAATTTAAACTCTTTATTGTGCGCTTAAGTAGCTTTAGCTTTAATACTTAATACCGGTCTCTTTACCCAACCTTCCACTTAAATCCAAGCCTTATTCTTAGTTATAAAGGTCTTAAGGCTTCTATTTAGGGAAGCCTTTATCATCGCGTTAGTAAGGTTATTATAGCTATTTATCCATCGGATTTCCGCGATTTCCCTTCGCTTATATAACTGTCGTAACGCTATAATATTAATTATAAGCCTTTTCTCCTTTATAGTGCCTAACTTAACAATACACTTATATAATAAAAAAGAGTTAGTGTATATTACGATTAGGATGTTTAGCTTATTCAATTAATTAGTAATAATCCTTAAAGTTATACTTATTATATAAGCAATATTAACTCCTTAGACCATTTTATACAGCTCTAATGCTAAGGCGCTTCTCATAACTCTTTTAAATTTTATAAAGCTATAGGTTATGATATTGCTTATAAGCGTGAATTCAGAGGCGTTGACGTTTCTTTCCTTATTTCTGAGAATAATCATATAGCTGATTTGCAAGCTAAGGTCTTTATTATTAGTAAAGAAGCCATTAATAAAAACATAAAGGGAGGCATTTTCTAGTGAGAGAGGCATGTAGCGAAGTCCACGAGTCTGATTGTCAATTTGCTACTTAAGCCTCTTGTTAAGCTTTATTATATTATTAGGTTCTGGTTATTAACTTTAGGCAGCAACAGAAAGATTATAAGAAGCTTTAGGTTAGCAGATAAGAGCAATGTATATACCTCAAGCCCTCTGCTTAATATATTAAGCTTAATTATCCTGGTTGACTTTTAATAACTTCTTTCCTTGTGCCTTTTATTATAAGAAGAAGATATTATTGTTGGCTTTGCTTAAAATGCAACTATTAAACATTAATAGTATTGATTTCTCTAGGCGTTGCTTTAGCTTTGTGAGAAATCTGGCATTTTTTAATTTAACTTCTTTACGATTAAAGAATTTAGTATTACTAAGGCCTAACGTGTTATTAGTTTGCATTCTAATAAGTCTAAAACAAGAGCTTTCCTTTAAAGAAATAAGTAGACATAAGTTGTAGGTAGAAGTAATTATCTGGAGTTTTTAGCGATAATAATTAAAATACGTTGACTACTAATGCATGCCTGCTTCTGCTATTTTGTATAACGGCTTTATTATAACCATAATAACATCTAGCGGGTAGAGGTATGCAATTTATGCTAGAAGCTTTATAAGAATTATGCAATTAAGCTTTGTTTGTAATTATACGTATGCTTAGGTAATATCCCTTAACTAAGCCATAATGCCTTCTCTTTTTAGTAATAGAGCAAGAGCAACGATAAGCCTCTAGCTAGCTCTTTAAATCATTAGGGACTATATAAGGATAACCTCTTTCCTACGGTCGCTATAGCCTTAAATGATACATTGCAATTTTTCATATAGGGAATTAGTTGCTTTGCTCTTAATCTTATGCACTATTTATAAACTAAAGAGTCTCTTGTTTTTATACTTTTAAGGGTTAAATTAAATAAATTCAAACATATTTCTTGCTAGTAGAGTGTTAATCTCGGCCTTATTAGAGAGTTTAAATGGTTCTCTAGGTATGGTTATCTTTCCTTGTACGCAGAGGTTAATTATAAGTTAAAAATCTGCCTTTTCTTTCTTTATAAGAAAAGCTTCTAGTTAAGGGTATTTCTAAGGTCTTCTACGGCCTCTTTATATTAGATTCATAGGGTTATTAGGAGGAGTCTTATGGATAATTTCATTAGGGGAAGTCTTATAAACAATTTCGTTGGGGGGAGTCTTGTGAATAATCTTATTAATCTCGGCGTTTTCCTGGTCTGGGTTGTTTAGGCATAGGCCTTGCCCTTCTTAGGAGGTTAAAGCTATTCCTATAGCTTTCTTATTTTAAGCTTAGTTATCCTTATAAGAAGTCTCTGCTTTTAGCAAAGTGATATATGGCTTGACAACCGTAGATTAAAACTTTATAGGGCCATAAGGTATCTTAATAATATAAGTCTCTCCTTTTATTAAAAGAAGCTTATATAAACTAGTCTATTCACCTTTCTTATAATAAACTTATACATTAGAGTTTAAGGGGAGATTATGTATTAGTAGGGTTATTAGGCTATTTTAAGTGTTAAGGGCATTGTTAACTTAACGCCTTATAAGGCTGCGCCTTGCTTTATCTATTGCTTTTTAAAGCATCTTAGCTCTCTAAGTGACTTTAAGGCTTAGGGGAGAATTATTTATTATTCTTAGATATGTTCTAAAGACTAAAAGGGTTAGGATAAGGCCATTTAGGCCGGCAGAGTCATTAACTGCTTTAATAGCTATTTAAAGCATTTACTCTTTTAAGAGAAAACTGTAAGCTTTAGTCTTAATAATATTATATGCTCTTTAAAGAGGGGCGTAATATTGCTTAAGTTTTCTGATGCTATTGTATGCTTTAACGGGGACTTTGTTAATATTAATTAATAATAGTCAAGCTAAATGCCTAAATTCGCTAAAAGCAAAGTTTCTTTTAGTATTATGGACTATCCAGTCTGGGGGACTAAGATATGTGTTAATCTAACATTCCTTAAGGGCGTTCTAGATATCTTAAGCTTTCTGTTATTAGGGTCTAAGAAAGCGAGCGGCTTGAAATAAAGTTACTAAGTTAATAACATAGAGGACAGGCTTTTTATTAATTTGCATAATATTAATAAGGACCTTATAGTTAAATTTAAGATTGTCTTTAAGAGTAAACTTAAATCTACTTAAAGCCTTAGCGTTTATCTGACATTAGTAATAGGCGTGTGTGATTTTTCCTATGTTAGCTCTGTTGAAATCTTTACCGGCCTTGGCAAGAAGGTTATGTAGTTGGTTAATTAAAGGGTAGCTAAATCGACAATAAAGTTGGCAAATTTCTACTTTTAAGAGCATAAAGACAGCAGGTTCTTAGGAACTAATTATCTACTAAGGATATCCTTATTTTTTAATAATAGGTACTTTCTTTTCTCCTTAAATAAAAAGGTTCTTAAGATTATTAAGCTTAACACCCATTTTATCCATATCTATAATAGAATATAGGAAAGGCATGGCACTATTAAGAACATAAAAAGAAATCATACTAAAGATTATAGGAAGCTTTAAAATGCCATTTAAGGTTGCACTTCTGGCACTAAAGTTAATAGTTCTCTAGTTAAAAGAAGGCTTAATCGTAAGGTCTGTTATAAGGCATATTAAGGCTTTAACTTAACCTTGGCCAGCAGTTAAAATTCCGGCTGCTTTAGTATCTAAGAGAATACTATAAAACGTTTTCGTAGTATATTATAAATCCACGAGAAATACCTGCTTTTGTGTGGTTTTATCGGTATTGCGGTCGTAAGGGTCTTTAATAAATAACACGTGTTTAAAGGCATTATCTTGTAGGAAATTCACGGTTAAGGTAAAAAAGAAAGGGGGATTAGGTGCTTATATAAAGAAAGTTATAAACGTGAGGGTTTCTTGTGCTTCTTTATTGCTTTATGCTTTTTCTTCTTTAGAGGCAACAAATGCTACGTTCTAGGCAGCTTTTTTATGTTTATCCTTATCCCTGCTATCCGGGGGTAATAACTCTTTGTCTTCACCTTTAAATGTTTATAAGAATACATGAAATTAGCGTTCAGAAGGAGGGGATTTATACCTTTAGTTACTCTACTAAGTTTCTTTTACTTTCTTTTGTTTAGAGATAAAATAGTTAGTTAACTAACATCCTTCTTTATAATAGATAAAGCATTTCTTGGATCTAGCTTTATTTTAGGGTTAGGAAGCTTGTAAATATTGTCAGTTGGTAAACAAGACCATGTTAGTGCTTAGGGTAGTGTTTTGAGGTTAATACTTACTTTCTCTTACAATCCATTGGCTTGTAGATGATTTCAAAACAGGTTCTATTATATCTTTTGTTATAAGGCAGCAGCAAATATTACTAACTATGCCTTTATAGGTATTAGTTCGGACGTAGGTTATCTGGTTAAATTTAGGGCTATCTTAAACAGATATTTCTAGTTAGCGCCTAAGGATTATATCTTTCTTAAAGGGGGGGTAAAGACTATTAAATAAGTCTAAGAGCTGTTAAATTATTAATTCCAAACATTTAAGTTTAGTCTTTATCGGATTTTCAGCTATAACGCAATAAAACTTTATCTCTTAAAATCGTGTTTAGTAGAATTTTTAATTTTCTTTAGTCTTAAAGTTTTTCTTTATCTGCTTAGTTATTATATTAAATGAAATAAGTCTTCCGCTAAATTTCTTAAGGTAATACTTATAGGCATTGCCTATAAGCATTATTAATAGTGCAAACGGGTATAACTTAGGCGAAATTCCTTATGCTATGCAGATATTCTTAAAGATTAGGACTTTAGAATATATAAAGTTAAAAAGTGCTTTAGAATACTTGTTTTCCTTATTATAAACTCTAGCAAGGGAGTTTAAGGCTTTTCAGTCTATATTAGTGATTTCCTTTAATATAGTTTATTATTCTAGGGGAGAGGGAATTGTTGTTTCTATTATTATTTCTTTAGTAAGAGGGTTAGAAGGGTTAGGAGGAGGTGAGGTTATTATTAATATTAACGTATTAATAGTGTTGTTTCCTGTCAGGAGCTTTCTATTAGAAAAGAAGATAGAATTATTCATACTAACCAAATTAGTAAGTATATAGTTAATTAGTCTTTGCAATCCTTCTTGCATATTAATTCCTTAATCTCAAAGAATATCTTAAAGTACTTGTTAGACCTTAGGGGTAATCTTCTTAAAAATATTGGCATTCTATCCTTTAAAGTCTTCTTAGTATATAAACAGAAACCTAGGAGAGACTATAAAAGAAAAGACCTTGACCCCCAACACCGCGGATACGACGCGGTATCACGCCTAAAACGAAAAAGAAGCACGGAATCGGATTCCTCATTGTTGATTACCCCCCCCAGCAATGGCGCATCGCGCAAGGGGAGTAAGCGGCGCGAGGGGTGCAATAATCGACGAATTCTCGCGTAGATCCGCAACCGACGAAGGACAAGGCACTACCCAGGAAGAAATGTAATATTAAGGAGAGAATCCTGGAGTGATAGCAGCACGGGAAAAACTAAAGAATGAAATGAAATCGCTAAAGGAATTAATAATAAAAGTTATCCTAGAGGCAGAAATAACAGAAGTATAGGCTTCTATCAGAGCCTTTGCACAAGTTACTATAGATGCAGGAGGGGAGATAGCCTAAGCAAAAACTAGCACGGGAGATCTACAGGCTTTAATTATAGAAGCGGTCAACAGTAAAGTAGAAACCACGGTTAAGAAGGCGGTTAAGGAGGCGATAGAGGCCGTTCCTAGGACTGGATCGACGGTTAGGGGGACTTAGGCGACTGTTACGGCTCGTGGAGTTACGGGGCAGAATATGACGATACCTTTGGCCCAAACGGAGGGTATGGCGATACCGGCCCGCCATCACCGGGAAGCAATAGTAAAGGGAAGCACTATTAGCAAGGCAGTCAGGAACAGATTGCCAGGAGAGATTATGAAGGCGGTAAATAGCGCTATTAGCATGAAGGAGGCAGTAGCAGCACGCCGATTGCAGAGTGGAGACACAGTTATTACGTTTACTGAGGCAGGGAGGAAATGGAAGGAAAACACGGCCTGGGTGAGAGTTGCCTTTGGACCTACGGCAGAAGTAAACAGGAAGATGCTTAGCGTAATTATCAAGGGATTCCCAATATAATTGACAAACCACGTTGCGATCGAGGATATAAGGAAAAACATCGAAAAGGAGAATGGCTTAAACATGGCAAGGATAACAGTGCGGAAGCCAAAGGGAACAGCAACGAGAGCACCACTGGTGGTTAGTGTTAAGGGCACCGAGGCAGCGAACCGCCTATGCTATGGGGGAATAGTATACCAAGCAGAGATTTTCGACGCTAAGCCATATAACGAGATGGTCCACCTAAAGCAATGTTATAACTACTATAAGATTGGACATATTACTAGATACTATAAGGAGGAAGCAAGATGCAGCAGGTATGCTGCCGGAAAACACCCCGAGGGAGAGAGGACTTGCCCGACGCTAACAGGCGAGGTACGGGAGAGATGCCCAAATTGCGCGGGGGCATATCCAGCATGGTCTCGGCTGTGCTCAGTAAGTAATAATAGGTGGCAGCAGGCCCGGAAGGCTTATGCCATAAGGCCGCTATTCTTCCGCGACTATCGGTCGGAGGCCGCGACAGCTACCACGGGCAAGGGTCATTATAGAGAAGAGACCGGGGGACTAATAGAAAGGCAGCTAAGAGGAAGGAGCATGCAACCGAGGGGCCTTTCTACAAGATGAACCTACGAACTACGATCAGGACGACAGAGACTGGCAGAGGAAGGCACAATGCTGGCCTTTCTATAACCAACCAGAGAGCAGAACAATACCGGAGCCAGCCCAACCAGGGTGCTCTGAAGCACACAATAGAGTATATGATTAAGGTTATATACTGGAATATACAGAAGAAAAGTAATCTAGTACATCTGGCGTTGGGGCATGACGTTAGCCCTGAGGTGATAGCTATCCAGGAACCAGGAGGCTATAACAGTATACCGCCGAATCCATCTCGGGGGCACTATACGTTAGCAATACACAGCGGAAGAACGGCGATTTATATACACCGGAAGGTTAAGGCAGAACTTTGGACTACAGGGAGGGGGGGGGATTGGTGCAGTGTTAAGCTATGTGGAGTAGAGGTGTACAACATCTATTCCCCGGCTTACGAAAGGGAGTGGCAGACGCCTTTATAACACTTTGCCAATACCCAGGCGAAGGGCCGGAGCGTGTTCGTGGGGGACTTTAACCAACATCACCCCCTGTGGGACAGATTCGGCCGAACCTCTTAGGGGTATGATAAGATGTTGGAATTCATAATAAGGTGGCAGCTCGGCCTAGTTACGCTGTTTGGGGAAGTAACAAGGAGAGAACATGGCAGCAGGGATAGCACTATTGATCATGCGTGGACCACTCACGACGTTAGTGTTGAATTCACCGGGCCAGTGGAAATCGCCGGATCCGACCATGTGCCTTAGCTTATTAGCATTAGGACAAGCGAGGAATTAAGCGACAGCCTAGGGTTGGTCCGGGGTTAGAGGACAGCGGACGAGAACCTTATTATAGCAGAGGCTTTGAACAGGCTTGGAAAGGAGGGGTTAGAGCTCCCGCTAGGTAACCGGCAGGAAGTCGATGACTATGCGCAATGGCTTACCCACCAGCTCACGGAGATAGCCAATATAGCGGCACCTGTACGACCCTAAGGGCGTAGCAAACCACAGCCTTAGTGGAATAAAAGGGTTAAGGACGTAACAGCAGAGGCAAGACGTGCTAATAGGCAGTGGCGGCAACAACGGACGCAGGAATCGTGGCAGACCTTAACAGAAGCTACAAAAATACAGGACCGTGTAATCTTGGAGGAGAAGAGAAGCAGCTGGCGACAGGCTGTTAGCAAGCTATCTAGGTCCAAAGGGAGCCTCTGGACCTTAGAGCGTTGGGCCCGGCTACAGAGTGGACTTCCCCCTGAGATGCAATAGGTCCCGCCACTAACTCGGCCAGGAGACGACGGAAGGGAGGAGATAGTGGAGGTTACACACAAGGGTAAGGCAAGGGCATTTACAGAGAGGTTCTTCCCTCCATCCGCAGCTAGGGCTTTAGGACCAGAGGGAGAAGAGGGGACAAGATACTGCAGTAATAATCAGGTGGTCCCTGCGTTTATAGAGGAGGAAATTAGAGAGGTTATGAAGAATACGGCAAGTTAGAGAGCCCCAGGGCCGGACAAGCTGCCAACGGGTTTCCTCAAGCTATGCGGAGCAGCCCTAATATCGTGTTTAACACGCCTTGCGAACGCATGCTGCGGCTTAGGACACTATCCGGCCTCCTTCCGGCGTGTAAAGGTGGTAGTTCTACGCAAACCTGGGAAAACCCCTAAGGAGCTGGGCAGACCGGGGGGGTAGAGGCCGATATCGTTGCTAAATACGATGGGCAAAGTGATTGAGGGAGCTATTGCAAAGAGGATCACCACCGCAGCAGAGGAAGGCTATATACTGCCGGACATGCAGATGGGCAACAGGGCTGGCAGGTTGACGGAGGTAGCACTAAGCATGCTAAAAGAGGTCATGAGAACGGCGTGGCACTATCGGGGGATAGCATCCTTACTACAGCTAGATATCACCGGGGCGTTCGACACCGTTAGCCACGAACGATTGATCCGCACTATGAGGGAGTTAGGACTGCTAGGGTGGATGGCCAGATGGGCAAAGGGTTTTACAACAGGAAGAAGAGCATAATTGGCGTTTGACGGACGTACCACTAAGGAAATCCAAGTCACTGCAGGGGTCCCGCAAGGGTTGCCGGCGTCCCCTATCCTCTTCCTGTTGTATATCACGCCACTATATCGAAGGCTGGCGGCGGCAGAATCAACACTAACGTTAGGGTTCTCGGATGATACGAACATCATAGCATATAGAAAAACGGCAGAGGAGACCAAAGTACGACTAGAAAGAGCCTGGAGAATATGTAAGGAGTGGTTAAAGGAGTACGGGCTAAGGTTTAACCCAGGGAAGAGCAAGCTGATGCACTTTACAAGGAAGAGGCAGGCAATTATAACAACGATCCGACTTAGAAGTACAACAATACAACCGACGCAATTAGCGCGATTCCTAGGGGTTTGGATCCACCGGAAGCTTCGTTGGTCAACACATATAGAGAAGGTGAATGCTAAGCTATCACAGCAGAAGTTAGCCCTTACAGCGCTGGCTGCGTCTACATAGGAATGCCGACTAAAATGTGCAAGATCCCTTTATACGCAGGTGATAAGAAGCACAATAGCATATGGAGCTGGGATATACCACACCCGCAGCGAGTCAGAGGGGGTAGCACGGGGGGTAGCAAAGGCATTTGTAAGGGAACAGAATAAATGCTTAAGGCGGGTTACAGGGGCGTATAAGGCGACGCCAGTAACACTCTTGGAGACAGAAGCAGCGGTGCCGCCAGTGGATCTGTACCTCAATTACATTAAGCGACGATTCTACTAAAGACTTGAGGACAGTGGCATGGGCGAGAAGATACAACAGGCATGTAATTCGATAGCATTGCAGCTACGACGCCGAGGAAGAGGCCGCCGACGCAACCTCTATAAGGCGTTTCCTGACGCCCCCCCCCCCCTTCCTGGCAGCCTTACAGCCAGGCAGGAATTAGAGAGGGAGTGGGAAAAACGGTGGATACAGCAGAGGCGTGAGGCTTAGGTGAGAAGAGGACGGGCGAAAGCAATAGCAGCAGATGAGGAACCTAATTTCAAGAGCACAAAGAAGATAGCACGGCTCCATAACAGCCTGCTTAAGCATGAATCTGCGGCCTTAGTGCAGCTTTGAACGGAAAAAATAGGGCTAAATGCCTTCCTATATAGCAGACAGGTGCCCGAGGTAACATCACTAATATGTTAGTATTGGGGAGGAGACGAGGATATCTACCACCTTATCCTATCATGCCCAGAACATAACCATCTAAGGCCGATCCTGGTAATGCCTACAATAAGAGACTCAAGGGAACTTAGGGCAGCGTTAAACAATAAGAAGTTAGCACCGATTATTGCAAAGTGGGTGCTCTCGACTAGGCGACTCTAGCAGTACAGGTTGGCGGAGGAGCTTTGCAAGGCATGGCAGATATGTGATAGCAAGGCTAAAAAAGGGACTAGAGGTAACGGAAACAACAGAATAAAGGAGGAGGAGCCGGATTAGAAGGGGAGGTGCTTATAGAGGGTTTCTACTAACATACTAACCTCTTATACAAAGCACAACCACACTTCTGTTATTATCTGCAGTTCCGGGGGAACTGGCAGATACCTTATACTAATGGTTGAAAACAACAAAGACTCTATAGTAGAGGTTTAGCGGGAGCTATATGGAAGAATATGGGTTTTCTCCCCTATTTTAGGGTTTTTCCTGTATTAAGAAGTTAGTTGATAAACTAGATAGTGGCTCTAGCTACCTAGCGTACATGAATAATAATAATAAAACAGAAACCTAGTACCTTACTAGTTACTAGATTTATACTAGTCGACATAGTAGGTAAATTTATTATAGAGTTCGGAAGTTATAGCTTTTTTAGGGTTAATTTGTTTATTAGCTTCGGCCTATTTCTCTGTAAAGTAGTTAGAATACTTTTAGAGTTTTGCAGGAAGGGAGTCTTAGATAGGTTAATTAGCTTTAGTAGTGGAAGTTAAAGCTATTTTTAGTGTTTTCTCTGTAATAGATAGTAAAAAAGATACTTTAATTATAGACTAGTAGTAAGTTAATAATAAGGGGTAAATTCTATAAAGAAACTTTCTTAATAATCATAAATGAGTAGCAAAAGTTAATAATAATAGAAAAAGTTGCTTTTAGGTAGCATAAACAACGGATTCTGCGCAATTAAGTAAATAAGTGCGTTATATCAGAAGTTTGTCTCTTCTGTTAATTCCTGGCTAATCTGTAGTTATAATAACCACTGATTAGTGCTGGTTTTACAGGGTATGATTGCTGTAGCAATAACAGGGGGGTAATAAAGGTCTAATGTCTATATTCTTCTTAATTATCTAAAGGGAAAAGAGGGGGATAATGCAGAAGTATGGTGTTATGGCTATAGTACTGCCCTAGGTCACATAACATAGTGATCTAGCTAATTAGGGCACGCGCATCGTGCATATGACTCACAATTCCCGGTTACTATCGTGTATCCCTTCCATCCTTAAGACGAGCGATTCCAACAAATATTAAAAAGGGAGTTAAGTTTATATTTTTCTTTATCTATTTATATATGCCTTTACCTGTAGGTAGTATTTAGTAAGATAGCTTTCTGCCTTTTTCTACCCCCTTACTAAGCCTTAAGCTTAGGGGCTATCTTTTTCTAAATTCTCTTTTACTTTAGATTTTACTTAGGGGCTTATTATTTTTATAATATAAATATTAGAATCTAGATAACATGCTAGAAGGAGGCAGCAAGCCTTTGCCTAGTAGCTAGTAATATTATAATGCAAACATTAGTTATTATCTTTATAAGCCTATATTGTTTCTACTAATACCTACTTAGCACGGGTTTTACCTGCATTTTAGTACCCTATGGAAGACATAACATTTACTCCTGTTATTTATATATCCCTATCCTTTTTATAAGATATGCTTAAAGGGAATCTAGTTTGCCCTTTATATTTAGTCTTTAATTATTCTTTTAGGTTATAAGACTTAATATTAAGGGCAATACCCTAAAGTCTTACTACTACCTGTTTATAATTAGTATAGGGAATATCCTGCCTTATATAGAAATTATATATCTTTTTATTTAAAGCTATGTATAGTTTTAATAATTTAATAGAATCTGCTTATTTATATTCTTTAGTAAGAACTAATTTTTATTTAAAATAAACAAAAAAATTATTAAATTTTTTGCTTAAGTATTGTTCTACTTAATTAAGTTTAGTAATAGTATGTTTCTATTAATAAGGGTCTATAAATAAGGAGTTAAGATAGCCTAAAAAATTATCTAAGGAGTAACTAAGAGTTTCTCTAGCCTTAAAGAAAGGAGCGACCCAGGCCCTAACCTTAGCTAATAGATATTAGTATATAAAATACTATTTATTCTAAGTACTCCTAATAAAGTTGCTATTAGCTTATAGTTTATAAGCTAAAAGGCTGCGCTATACCTGGTATTTAATTCAATTCCCGTCATATAGGTCACCTATATTAAGGGGCTTTCTCTTGGGTTTTTTCTTTATTAGAGGATCTTATCCGCCTGTGCCTAAGGCGCCTGCACCCTAGGTAGAGGGTATAGCTAAAGCAGTTGTAATCCTAAGTTGTTTAAATAGTATTATAACTTAGTTAGTAGTATCCTGGTTTATCTGCTTATATATAGCTATAATATATTAAAGCCTTATTAATTCCTATATGGCGTCTATCCCTACTAAATCGCCTGCTATATTAGGCTACATTATGCCTTATTATGTTTTATTTATATTAAATGTTACCTCTCTATAAAACCTGTAAAGGTTTCTAAAATAAAAATAAAAAAAGAAAATTATATGTTATAGTTTAGCTAATATATAACTATAGTATTAGTAACTATAAATAAAAATAATCTTCTTAGGGAGAAGAGAAAGAAAAGATTTACAATCCTTTTAGAACTCCTGCCTTTATAGCTTATCCTATTTACTATTATATAGCCTAAGTAAAGAGGCTAGAGTAAGATAAACCTAGATATATATAAGGTTTAATTAGCTAGTGTAAAGCTTAAGTTAAAAGGCTAACTTAAAGTATGTTAGTATGTATGCCTAACTTATATTACTTATATAGCTTGTAAAGTCTGGCTTTTATAATGTGGTTATTCTTCTGACTGTAAAGATCCGAGCCTTAAGCTTAAATCCATTACAAGTATTATTGCTGGTTTCACAGGGTGTGATTGCTGTAGCAATAACGGGGGGGGTAACAAAGGTCTGATGTCTATATTCTTGTTATTATCTAAAGGGAAAAGAGGGGGACGATGCAGAAGTGTGGTGTTGTGGCCACAGTACTGCCCTAGGTTATATGACATAGTGATCCAGCTAATTAGGGCACGCGCATCGTGCATATGACCCACAATTCCCGGTTACTATCGTGTATCCCTTCCATCCTTAAGACGAGCGATTCCAACAATTATAAAGGCGTCTACTATTCCCTTTTATAAGCTAGGGAATAGATATTATATACCTTTACTTTATATAGCTTAATATTATACTAATTCTCCCCCCTCTTTATAGTCTAAAGTCCTATCTTAACCTTTTAATATATATAAATTACTATTTTTCTACTATATATTACTAATATATAGTGCCCTTAAAATAGATTTAGTAGTATACTATTATAACCTCTTAGTTTTTAGATAGCTATTACCTTAGGGCTAATGCCATGCCCTAATACTAGATATACTAAATTGCTTTTCTTTTATATATTTTAGTATATAACCTTAATTATATACTTTATTATATACTTTAAAACACCTTAGTTAGGCTGGCTTTAGTATTATTTTACCCTTTAGTTAGTTATAAAAAGGCTAGTATTATGCCTTTCTTTACTAGTTTTTACTATCCTAATTATAGCTTATAGGTTTATTTTATAAATAGGCCCCTTAGTTATATACTCCTTTCTCTTAGCTACCTTTTTATTAGTCCTTTAGTCTCTTCTCTATAATAACCCTTACTTATAATAGCTATTATAACTGCTGGTTTCACAGGGTGTGATTGCTGCAGCAATAACGGGGGGGTAACAAAGGTCTAATGTCTATATTCTTATAATTTTCTAAAGGGAAAAGAGGGGGACAATGCAGAAGTGTGGTATTGTGGCCATAGTACTACCCTAGGTTATATAACATAATAATCCAGCTAATTAGGGCACGCGCATCGTGCGTATGACCCACAATTCCCGGTCACTATTGTGTATCCCTTCCATCCTTAAGACGAGCGATTCCAACAATTATTATACTCTTTATTTAGGCTAAAGGGATTATTATATTCTGCCTTATAACTTTATAAGCTATAATAGTTACTAAGTCCCCTTAACTACTGTTTTAGTTCTAGAAATAGCCTTTATTACCTCCTTAACTACCTTTTTAATTATAGTTTCTACCTTATTATTAACTGCTTTTATAATTAAAGCCTATAGGCCTCTTATACTAGTTCTTATTTAGGCTATCTCCCTGCTTATATCTATAGTAATTTATATAAAAAATCTAATAAAAGCCTATACTTTTATTATTTTTACCTTTAAAATAACTTTTATTATTAATTTCTTTAGTAATTTTATTTTATTCTTTAATTTTTCTTATATTATTATTACTTTAAAATTCTCTCCTTAGTACTATATTTCTTCCTAGGTAGTGCCTTATCTTTTATTAGTTATAGATTTATATAAAAATTCATTAATTATTACACCCCTTGTGCTACTTACCCCCCTTATGTAATACGCTATTACTAGGGGGGGTAATTAATAATAAGGAATCCGATTCCGTGCTTCTTTTTCGTTTTAGGCGTAATACCGCGTCGTATCCGCGGTGTCGGCTCCTTTTTTCGGTCCGCCGTTGGTTATTACCGTGTGTGTACATGTCACTCGCACACGCAACACCTGGCGTCAAATCAAGACACCCACACCCCATTCACACATGGACAGTATACATTGTCAAGATACACGCGTACATACATACATACATACATACATACGTAATACACCCGCCCGTATGCAGACAGACAGACGGACAGACATACAGTAGGTGCACCAACATGCAAACACCTCAACCCCCCCCCCTCTCCTCCTCCTCCTCCTTCTCCTCCCCATAATGCACCCACGCAAACGGGTTCCACTCCTGCCCCGGATAGCTCGCAGCACACATCTTGGGCATGTAATCCGGATCATCCTCGGGATCACACCAGATCTTCTCCTCCTGGTTCGCGAGCCTCTTGCTGCGCTCATGCGCGCCAAACGTGTCCTCCAGCTCCGCGGCGTGCACATGCGCTGCTGCGCTGGTCGTCGCCGGAACCCCGGCCTCCTCCTCGGCATCCTGCTGAGCCGGCTTGCCGTCTTTTTCGCGCTCACCTTGATGATGACGTGGCATTCTGGGTGCTGCCCCGCTGGGAGCATCACGCTCCTGGAGACCGTCGGGCTGCTCGACGCCGCTCCGGGACGCCGTGGCCTCTTTCCCGGTCACCGACGCCGTCCTTGTTCTCGTCTCCGTGTCGGGTGGTGACCGAGGCGGCGAGGAGGAGCGCTTGCTTTGTGTGCTGCGCTTGCTCCCCTTGCTCGGCGTGCTCGGCGTGCTCTGCCTGCTCTGCAGGGACACCGACCCGGCGTCCGACGACGCGGTGCCGCTGTTGGGACTGATGTCCGCCTGGGTGCTGGCGCTCGCCATCGCCACATGGACCTTGTTTGTCCGCGGCGGAGGGAGACCGTGGTCCGGGCCATCAGGGGCTCGTCCATCGCGGCCGGGCTCCCGCGACGCATGGCCGGCGGGACTGCTCACGCCGTGACCAGGGTGGGAGCCTTCGGCCTTCTCGTCGCCGCCGCCGCCGCCGCCGCCGCCGGGAGAGGGCGACAACGGTGACGCGACGATGCCAAAGGAGGAGACGGAGTCGGTCTGCGAAAAGGATACCGGGGATGCTGATGGCGAGACCTGCGCATGGGGGCCTGCGTGGAAGGTGTGTTGCCGGGCATGATGCTGCGCCGGCTGGTGCTGGTGCTGGTGCTGGTGCTGGTGCAGCACTGGCTGCCTCTGATGCTGCTGGTTCTGAGTCTGCAGCTGCTGATGCTGCTGCTGATGCTGCTGCAGCCTCAGCTGCTGCTCCGGCGACGGCAGCGGCACCGCCGCCACCACGGGCTGGGCGTCGTAGCGGCGCCCAAAATGGTAACTCGCCGGGACCGTCACGCCCTCCCCATGCACAGCACTGTAGCCCTTCGGGATCGGCACCCGGTCGTATTGGGGTTCGGGGAGGACGCCCGGCTCCTCCGCATCGTGCTGCTGCTGCGGCTGCTGGCTCGCGTGTCCGTGTCCGTGTCCATGAGAGGCCTCGCGCTGCTTCCCAGAACCAGGAGCGTGTGTGGAACCCTGCGTGGATGGCTGCGACGAAGCAGCATTGTCGTCAGACATTCGAGCCCCCGTTTGTGTCTCATGCTGAACTTCCCGAGCCGAGGCGTGGCGCGCTACGGAAGGCAGACCGTTCCGGTCACGGACCGGCTCGGGACGCGGCTGCACCGGCTGCTGCTGCTGCTGCTGCTGCTGCTGCTGCTGCTCAAGATGGAATCTAGTATGATACTGAGCACTCACCGGATCTGCCTGCCCCATCATCTGATCATCTGCCAGTTTCGAATCTGGCTGAAAGGGGCTGACGAGCTTGTTGGCACCGCCGCCACTGCCGCCATTCTTCTCATTCTTCTCCGTCTTGGATTCCGCCGAGACGTGCTGTCCAAAACCGGCCATCTGCTCCGACACGCGCTTCGTCAGCCCCTTCCATTTTGCCCCCATCCCGTCCTTCTCCTTCCCCTGCTGTGTCGTTGGCGTCTGCTGCGGCGGATGCGCAGCCGGCGGCCCCGTCATCCTGCGAACCTTTGGCAGGGGTGGCATGATTTGATACTGTCGAGCGGCGGGTGTCTGGTACGGCGGATGCGAGAGCCGCACCACGTCCGGCGATGACACGGCCCGGATGCTGTACACATGAGGGCTGGAGACCGTCGGTCGCAGTTCATGCGGACCCATCATGTTGGGAAATGTCTGGTCTCGGGATGGGGGCCTGTATCGTGCTTCCGGGGCCGGAGGCACGGGCGGCGCGGGGAGGGGCTTGTCCTCTGGACGGACGTTTGGCGATCCGGCTCCCGCCGTGTGGACCGCCTCGGAACGCGTCTGGGTCTTGGCGAGGACTGCTGCCGTCTTGTCATGCGCGGGCATGGCGTCAGACGTCGAACCCCACCGCCTGTGGTGGCGGGCGGGTGGGCTCACGGGATGAGGCTTTGCTGGCGCCATGTCGGAGTAGATGGAGTCGTCGGGCGACACGGTGCACGATCGAAGCACCTCGCCCACGGCGGCAGGGTCATCATGGGCAGCAATCGCAGATTCGCTGTTACCAGAATCTCGGTTTGTAAGAGCGTCCGAGGACGATTGTTGATGACGCTGCTGCTGTTGAGCCTGCTTCTGTGTCGGCATCTGCCGCTGCAGGTTTTCAAGCTGAGCCACGATATGAGACACATCCTCCTTGTCTTCTGCTTCTCGTCGACCAACCGGCCGATCCCGTGCGAGATCGGAAGAAGAGATGCCACCCCCATTTGACCTCGCATGGTTCACGAAATCAAGTTGCGAGCTGCTCTGCCGCAGAGCCGAGCGTCCCGTCGGATTCCTCGAATCGTCTCTCCCCGTCCTAGTCGTGGACATGGACCGTCTGCCAAACACACTGTTTATCAAGCCGGAAACAGAAGCCTTTCGACCGCGGCGCTCATCCTGCCCGTCGGTCGGCTGATGCTGTGGGCAGGTTTCATACGACCCCGTCGTGCTTGAGCGCCTCCGGCTCTGGGGAGCGGATGGTGCAGGCGCCTCCAGCGGACCCCCGACAAACTCGGAGGAGACGGATCGATCGCGTCTGGCGCGATCCAAAAGGATCGAAACCTTTGCCAATCCGGAGAATCTCTTCTTCCAAGGCCTCGGCGGGTCCTGAGCCTCATTGTTCTGATTCTGTAAGCCGGCCGAAACATCTCGGGCCGAACTCGTGTCAGAAGGTTTCACCAACCCGGTCGAGACCAGCATGTCGCCCAGCCCGGCTCCAAGACGTTGCATCCTGGTCTGGGCAGGCACGCTGTCTTCTCGACCCTGGCCAACACCGACACGGTCCCGCGGGCCCTGGTCCAGGGACATGCGACCGGACGGGCCGCGGAAGAAGCTGCTTCGCCGAGACCACGACGTCGACTCGTGATTATGATCCTGCGCTTCGCCGGCCGTCAATGTGCTGTCCGCCTCGGATGTTTCGTCTCCGTGCACCTCTGGCCCGGTAGTCACGCGTCGACGGCGTTGATTCACCGAGGCGCTGCGCTCGCGCGAGGTCGCTCGCGAAATCCTCTGGCCCAAGTCTCTGAGCAGGCTAAAATTTCTGCTCCTCCGCCCACGCTCGTCCTGGGGGGGCCCGACGCCTGCAAGGGTAAACTCATTTGATTGAGATCGGGGCATTACGTTCTCGTTGGGGCCGAGTGATGGATAGGGCCCGTAAAGATGCCGAGCACCGCTGCGGGAGCTTGATCGTGCTCGCTGATCAGAAGGCGCGTAGAACAATTCGGGCCATCTTTGCGCCGACGAGGGCGGAGCATCCGACCTTTGTCGGAGATGGGGTGGCAGCATCGAGCCGGTGCTGATGCTGCGAACGTGCGGCGGCGCTGGCTGTTGTTGGACAGGCTCATGTGCAGCTTGCTGCTGGGGTTGAGGCTCAAGGGGAGACTGCACGGCTGGCGGTTCCGGTTCGGGTTCGGAGGGCGTTGGGACATATGGCGAAACCAGGCCCGTTTCCTTGTCCAGGCCCGTTTGATTGTCCAGGCCCGTTTCCTTGTCAAGACCACACGTAAACCGAGTGGGCGGGCTGGTGCCGCTTTCCGAGCGATGTCTCGCCGTAGAATGGAGTGGTTCCGCCAATTTGCTTTCTTCGAGCTTCCACGGCCCTGACGTTGCCGGGGGCTGCTGCGAGGGAGGCGAGGGAGGCGAGGGAGGCGAGACAGGCTGAGCGGGAGCAGCAGCAGCAGGTCGCATCTCTGCCCCTGGCGTTTGCATTGCGTCTTGGGCCTCCGTCTCTTGCCCGTCCCGCGGCGCAGCCCGCATCCCGAGCGCTGCGCCGGGGAGGTGCTGCAATCGTGCCCCCGCGTCTCCTGGCGGGCGATCCGTTGCGGTTTCCCAACGCGGCCCCATTACAGCATCTTTGATGTGCGCGGGCGAGGATGCTTCGGGAGACATGGCATCGCGGCCACGAATGCCACGGACAGCCAGAATGGTCGGTGCTTGTGACGAGTATGAAAAATTGGACGGGTCCTGCGGTGTCGCTTCGTGATCAAGCGTTGTTGGGTCAACAACAACACACGTCGGGTTAGCCGACTCGGCTTCGTTGCAGTCCTCGTCATCATCATCGATGGGGAAGCGCTGTGAGGCTCTACGGGCCTTAGACTTTGAGCCAAGGGCAAAGCCCGCGCCATACCAAAGGGGCAGCCCAATGAAAGAGGCCCGCTTCGGGTCCCCAACCGGTTGCGTGATATCGGTGCCGCTATTTTCAAGCGCGCAACCAGCTGGAGGGGCCGCCTCGCTGCTCCTTGGGTCCACGGCTTCCATGGCGGGTGCGGATTCTGGTGCCGGGCCTCGGCCATGGCAATCGGGTGCCGCCACGGAGGAGCCACCACCAGGTGCTTGTCGCTCTCGCTCAGCCGCCGCGCCTCTCGCATCACGCCCAGCCGGCTGGCCGAGGCCAAGAGGGGGCAGGGTCGAATGAGGCGCGCTCTGCACCGGCGCGGGAATGCGCGAGCCCGACCTGGGTATTTTCAACCGGCTCAGGCCAGCCGTGACGCGCGACGGACGAGATTGTGGTCGATGGAGCAAAGTGGGCTGTCGCCAGTCCAGGGCGGGCTGAGCTGAGCCCATGGCCGAGGCCGCCGCAGACGACCCCGGCCCTGACTCGGACGACGCGCGCGCAGAGGGCGTAGAAGATTCTGTAGCGCCCGAGGGAGCCGCCCAGGAGGGGTAGGCCGGTGCCGGCGGCGCCGTGAGAGGTCCAGTTCTAGAATCAACGAGCGGGGCGTCTCCGTCTGCTCCAAACTTTATCCAACATGTGCGCCGACTATCTTGATGAAATTTCACGGGCGCCAGCTCGTCACTTGGGGTAACCATCTCGCCCTATGCAACAGAATGATCCATTAATACCAGCTTTCTCCAGAAATTTAAAAAAAATAAAATAAAAAATAATCAAGTTCGACCATACATCTGTCCTTGCCACCGTGACACGCCCAAACGCGGCCCTTTCTGTCTGAAACGATCCAACCTCATAGGCCGCGACGTTGCGCCACATGCCATCCACCTTCTTCTCACACGCACGCCCACTCAGAAGAAGAAAGGAAACAAACAAAAAAAAAAAATTTCATCAGTGAAATACCTTGTCCCCGGTTCCACGTAGCTTGCTCCTGCCCTTGCTCAGCAGACCTTTGCCCATTTTCCCGGCGGAATGCATGAGTTCTTTGCTCTTTGTTCCGATCTGGTTCCCAGAGTGTCCGAATGTGCTGCCAGACGCTGCAGTCGGTATCGGCAAGCCTGCCAGGCGGCTCCGGCCCGTGGACGAAGAAGAGGCCATGATCGGAGAGCTGGCCTTGCCATGCTGTTGGTGATGTGGCTGCTGGCTGCTTGCGCTGCCCGTACCAGCTTGCGTGGCGAGATTTGATCCAGACAGCAGCGGCTGAGAAGCCTGCGCACCGAAAAGAAGCCCATTTGAGCCCATATCCGGGTGCTGGCTGCTCAGATGATGCAACCACTTCTCTAAACCGCCATCCGTGGAGGAATACAAGTCTCGCGATTCGTTGGACTTGGCGATTCGTTCACTGGTGCTGCTCAGATTCATGATTTCTCCGAGATTCATCATCTGCGCCCGAGGTTGTTGGGCCGTGGGACCCGTTGGAGACGCCCAAGGGACGGGATCGGGACTAGACTGTTCAACGGGAGCAGAGTCATGGTCAGGCAGAGGAGTGGACGAGACGGCATTTGAGTCTGGGTGGATGACTACCTTCTCATCCGCAGCAGATGACTTGGTCATGGCAGGAATAGAAGTCACTTCATTTTCAATTCCAAGCGAGACGGGCTCGGATGTCTCGCCATGAGCATGCTGGCGGGCCGCCAGCTGGCTGTAATCAGTTGGTGCATCGGAGAAAATCCCCAGGGCTTCTTTTTGAGCCTGCGCCTGCGCGGCTCGCTCGTCCGCTTCCCAGGAAAACTTCCGGCGCAACGTCGACGATTGAGGCGACACCAGTGACTCTGTCGGCTCGTCAGCCGGGCTTACAGTGGTCCGACCAACCGACGCATCCTGCCTGTCGGGGACCTCGGGCATCGGGGAAATGTTTGACAAGGCTTCAATCTCTCTCTCTGGATTCTCCTTCTCTGGATCGGGGTCATGCCATTGCTCATCATCATCCTTTGCACTGGAATCGCTGTCACTCGCGCCAACGTGTTCTGACAATCGTGAACCCTTGCTGGTAGCCTGCTTGCTGAGAGACTTGGTAGGCGTCCCATTGGGAGTCAGCGATTTCAAAATCTCATCACTCAGCACGTCGTTGTCATTAGCAGGAGACGAGGCTTCCGTGTCGGACGTGGCCCGTCGCTGAACAGGTCCTGGTTCGGAGCCGACTTCAGGGCCAGACTTGGCCTCTTCCGTGCTCAGCTCGTTCCTGGAAGGAGTAGCCTCAGTCTCTGGCAGACTCAAACGCACGTGTGTACGAGGGCTGGCGGTTTTGAGCGGCGCAACTCTGAGAACGTCAGAGTCGGGTTGTAAATCAGTCACGCTGTCCTTTGAGGACGACTTCCAAGTTGTGACTGTCGGAGTAGCCGTGAAACTCTGTGATTGTGTGTTCTCTCCAGAATCTGGTTTATTCATTCTGTCTGGCACCAGAGTGACCGATTCGGCGGCTCCTGATTCGTCTTCGCCACTGTGTCGATGACTCCCCATAGCATCCTTCTTCTCCCCGACCGGTTTTGCAGCAGGCGTCGGCCCCGCAGGCGGCACAAACTCATCGTTGGAGCCTGCCGGCACCACTTCGGGTTTGCTTCCTGCTGAATCGGAGACATCTTCGCGAGAAGTCTCGCCAATTCGCTTTCCTACAGAGAAGTCTGTGCTGCTCGGCGAAAAAAGAGAGGTTCCAAAGCCAGAGATGCGTGGTAAATCGGGAAGTTTGGGACCCGTCCATGAACCTGGCACATTATGATCATCATCATATTTTGTAGAGTTGAGGATGCTGGTGGCAGTGAAATTCTCATCTGTCCCTATCGAGCCGGACTTTAAATGCCCAGGCCTAAACGCCGTCTTCGTGACTGAAGACTGCGGGCCCGTCTCAACAGTCTCTCCCTCCGCATGGCCAAGTGTGTCGGACGCTCGTGTGAGGGAATCGGCATCATGACGCTTGGTGACTACGCTTTGCTTCGCCGGCCCTAGATGGTCACTTGAGGCGGCAGAGCCTGGGATTGGGGAAGTTTGACCCCATTTTCCCAGAGCTCCTGAGCCCGGACTACGCCGTGGGGTTGGGAGTGATGACAAGCTCGAGTTTCTTGGTCCGGCGGTACGAGTTGGGACCTTTGGGATCGGCTCGGGTTCGTCGTCGTCGTCGTCGTCGTCGTCGTCGTCGTCCTCATCGTCGTACTCATCAGCACCCCAGTCATCGCCGTCATAGTTCTGTACTTTGGCCTCGACCCATTTCTTCGTCTTCGTCCGGTTCACGTTGACCTGGTAGGCACTGGGCCCTGCCGGTGTCGCTGGCGACCTGTGGGCGAGAAAAGTATGACCATGAGCACGTCCTGTGTTCATCGACAGCCCAGCGCGGTGCGCCTAGCGCGGGAAAGGGCCAGACTCACATGGAGGCTTTTCCTTGGGCAGAACCATGAGGAGGTGGATGATCCATAATTCGTTGCACAATGCGTGAGCTTGTGTCGACGTGTCTGGTCAACCATGCATCGCGATAGCAGTCTGAAGCGTTGGTTCAGTCTCCAAGTTGAGAGGGGTTCGCCGGCGATGTGGCAATTTGAAGCAAAGGTCGCCAATATGAATACTTTTAACAATACAATCACACCAAAAAAGCGACGCGGGGAAGATATGACAAAATTTTTTTTTTTTTAAAAAAAAAAAAAAAAAAAAAAAAAAAAAAAAAAAA